>JAKLMY010000526.1:0-14376 GCA_022814645.1 Ganoderma meredithae | reverse complement strand
CCCCTTTGGATCCGGAGATCATGAATGCGAGGGAAAGGACGCAGGCCATGCATGCCAATCCGACATACACAGTGAGCCGTCGTGTGGCTTTTGGGGAGTCCATGGATAAGGAGAATAGGCTGGGGAAATCTGCGCACACGTCTTAGTAGTACTGGAGGGTCAGGACCATGGGCCTGGATAACGATTGCTCGAGGAGAACGTTGAACGTTGAAGCTTACTTTGGCTATTTTAGTGTCTGCGCGTTTGCTTCCTTGGATCACTTCGGACGCTGTTGAGAAATATTAATACTAGTATCTACAAACGCTTGTCATGACTCTGCGACTCGGAAGAAGACGGCATGAACATTAATGGAACAGTGGGCGGCGAACCTTCGAGTGGTTGCCAAGTGAGGCCATTTCAACCATAGAACGTCTCTCATGTCCTTCTTACGCCGAGGCCGCGAACTCGTTTGTACTGCCCTTCTTGCCGTGTCGGTAACTCTCAGCAAGAGGCGACACGCATATGGCGCCTGCATTCACTCTGAAGTCGGAGTCGGGCGCTCGTGGGAACTTCGTCGGCATCTCGGCATTTGCACTGCTCTGCATGTTTGTGAAGCTTAGCCGGTCCTTCCTCTTCTCGTCCTCGAATCTCGCTATTCCTCCCGGTGGCAAACCATACGCTCTCATCTAATGGTAGGGCACGTCTCAAGAGCCAACATCTCTGTCGCCGAAGGTGCCATTCATCTCCACTGATGCAGGAAGAGATGCCGCAAAGTTCGACAGAGGAGTCGAACTGGTTCGAGACATGTGTCATTAAGTTTAATGACCATCTGGGAGCTCTCCTTGAGACACTCACATGGCTGTGATTCTGTAGAGCTTAGAAGTTCTCCGGATACCTGTCATCGCACTCAAGCTGTCGCCTCTTCATCGCATCAACTGCCGTGCCTGGGACTTCACCATCGATTGCACCGGCAGGGATGTCAAGCTCGTCCAAGTCGCAGCTGGTTTGCGCTGAAAATGTAGGTAAATACGACGAGAATTTTTGTAATGTAATGCAAATAATCAAGTACCTGTGGCAGGCACAATGGCGACAAGGGCCAGGAGGCAGATGACGAGGAGGTCGAATGAAAGTTTCATGGTCCGCACGGGGTAGCGCATCTGTGTAGGCGATGTAGGTACAGGTCAGTTCAAATGCATCTTTATACTAGAGACAGGGGCCTACCGCAATCAAACAATATTTTTCATCCCAGGAAGCTTACTCCCAAGACATCTTCTAAGTTGTTCTTACCACATCGTCAGCGAGACACGGCGGTATCCATGCACCGTACAAACTTAACCACGCGAGTTACGTCAACGGAGGACATCCAG
Organism: Ganoderma meredithae; assembly: GCA_022814645.1. Classification (NCBI taxonomy): domain Eukaryota; kingdom Fungi; phylum Basidiomycota; class Agaricomycetes; order Polyporales; family Polyporaceae; genus Ganoderma; species Ganoderma meredithae. The sequence goes on along the minus strand of JAKLMY010000526.1, from coordinate 13,030 downwards.
CGCTAGGACACCCGGGTGACTGGCTACACGGGGGTCATGGGGCCCATATGTGTTCTCATTTCTCAGCCCTTCAATAACAGAGTACTCCCACGCAGATTGTCCCAGTTGAAGCTTTTATCATCCATTGCTCAGCACTCTCTGCCCCCATCCGCCTTGATGACTCTTCTCGGGATCCCATCCTCAATCGAGTCTGCCTATGCCCCCCTGCTACAGAGCGAAGCTGAAAGCCAGGACGATGTAACCAAGTCAAAAGGTGTGTTCGAATAATAAGCTTGAGATGCAGTTGAATTAAAACGGTTCATCGTGACCAGAAGAAGAGCATTGCGAAGAATGGGGTGGACTCCTGAGGTGGCGGCTCTCCTCTTTAGTGTATTGGGCATGCGGGCTCTCACTGCTCTGCTCGGGTTTCAACCTATCGCTCCTTGCGCTCAACCTTTTCTCTCCTCTTATCCGTCCATCTCCTCCCCTCGAATATGCAAGCTCATATGTTGGCCTGGAGGCCACTGTCCGGGACCCATCTGCGACCCCACTCCGCCCAATCACCAACCTCCCGACAGGTATCGGCCAGGTCAACAAATCTGAGCCCCACGCCGTATACTTCGACGTCCACCATTGGTCATCTACGTTTGGTATGGTTTACCCTGAAGACCGCCGTATTCTATCGTCTTCAACGGTACGTCGTTTTGCATCCTTGAGATATATATGCGCTAATCCTCGACTACAGGAGTCAACATACATTCAGTTCTGGGCAGGGGACTTTGGGATGGAGCGCTGCTCCCTGAAATTTATGTCCCCTATTGAGGAAGGTGTCCTTCTTTCTGCTCCGGAGACCACGATACGAGTCTGGCGCGTCGATGTACCCCGGCACGGCCTCGACTTTCACCACCTGTCATGGAAACATCGTCCTGTGCGGGGTTCACTCTTCGCCTCCTTGATCATACGACGCAACTCAACCGCCGAATCGGAGGAGTTCCATTGTCCGTCTGGATCTTTCCAGACGTTCGAGTTGTCATGCGCGGGCGCTGACTGCCGGGTAGACTTCCGTCAGTCGCCAAAGAAGGACCTTGGTGAGTAGTAGTAGTCTTCAAATCACGGTTTTTTTTTCACTTTTTGCTAATATAATTGTCGTTAGGCTTCTGGCTCGTGCAGCGGCCATCGATATGATCATTCGCGTCTATTCAGCGACAATAATCCCTCCCTCTGCGATTTTTCCAGCTCAAACGGACAGGGATTGAGTTGCACCCTTCCATAGATGCCAGTCCTCCTTGCAGCTCATTTTCACTTCCATAAATTTGACACGATATTTACCGCAACCTCAACTACAGTCGTCGTGTACCCATCATGTCTTCTACTGCACGACCCCTTGAAATGTTCCTCTGCAGCCTCTGCAAATTGAACGCGTGCTTGACTGCTCCCACATCTGTAAGACTATTTCTGGCTGAATGAACCTTGACCTCCGAATCTAAGCTCCTCCTATGCTCAGTAGCGGTATTTCCGCTGTAAGTCACTGGCGGTTCGCGCCCACGGACGATGCGCCCACCGTGACCCCCATTATAGAATCATCATTAGAGATTCAGCGGCGCCAGCATCGAGAACCAGGACGTAATGTGGTACAAATTTACGACCATCTGTCTGTCAGCCTCAAGTTCATCCGCATTCAACGAGTAGCGTGCATTCCGCTGCAAGGGTTTCGCGTCTGGTTTGGAACTTGCCGGCTTCTACTGGGCGCCACATGATGATGCATTCTCAACAAACTCTCCACGCCGCGACCATTCAGCTTCAAGTTCACTGTCTTCCCTCTAAATAAACACTCTCCGCTGAATCTACACTGCGCATTACCCTTACCCAGACGATGTCCTGATTCCACGATTATATCGCATCGGACTCAATCAGAGCGCCTTCTGCGCCACAAATACAGTCGCTGTTGCGACAACCTCGGAGGCGAGTGCTATGTGCGCTACGTTCGCGGTACGGTCTGACATTCCTGACGTGAGGCGACCAGAGTTTCATTTTTATTCTTATTGCCGTATAGGCGTAATGTCCTCGCATACTCCGTCGCCCCCCGGCTCGCCGTGGTATTGCGATCCCAGCTCATCATCAGTGGCTCATCATCAGTGGCTCATCACCGCCCGACTCGCAGCGGGCTGTGTCGGTACTAGAACCCATGGACGCATCTGCATTCCTGCCGATCAAGGATCATGGCGGTCGGAAGGCAGGCTATGGAGGAAGGGACGTCCAAACTGTTTTATAGGCCACTCCATCGACAGCCAATGGGTGACAGTATTCCATTTTGCTCACCGAAGAGCCTGAGGGCACATTTTCTCGCTAGAAACACTCGCTACACATCCTATTCAACCTTCACTTGCCGTCAAGTTGCACCGACACGATACACTGCTAACATGGATGACAGCTCATACATTCCAGGAACTCGCGTCGAGTTCGTAGCTGTTATGGCCACAATGGGCCTGTATGGCATTACCTGCATGCAGACGTACGAGCTTGCATTCATCATGACAAAATTCGTGTATCCTGACCAAATTGATCCCTCATAGATTTTTGTACTTTGTCCAGTGAGGACAGACCGCCCTCCTCCCTCATCCGTGCATAACTCACGCATCTCGAAGAAACCAAAGAGGAGATCATTGGTCGCTTCCTCTCCTCGTGAGTACAACTTTTAGTTGATTCTACCACAGTGCGCATATACAGACTGGACATTAAATGCCATCCTTGAATCCTTAAGATAGCATACCTCTGGTACATGATGTGCCTTCGAACGGCTTCTTGATATGAGGCTCAATTAATTGGCAGGGTCATGGACACAGTTCATCAAGTCATTACCGTCCGAGGCTGTAAGGGCTTATTCGCAGTCGTAGTGTCATGGGGGGCATGTCTGACACAATCTCCGCGATTTGCAGTCTGGGTGCTCATTTCCAGCGTACATAACCCATTCGTACTTTCTCGGTGAGTCTGTTCCCGGCCCAACGGTGAAGTATCATGCTGATCCTTTTGTTTAATCAGGGAGTACCTTGTACGCATATATAACCATTCCCAAGGTTTGGCTAACATTTACGTTTCATACCGCAGTGGGCAGGACTTTTTACGGGAGGTCTTTCTGACCGAATCGAAGTGACTCAAAGTTCTAAAGCTGACGTACTCGTATCGGACTTCAGAGCTTGGTCACACTGCCAACGCAGCTCTTCTTCGTCGTGCGCATCTGGCAATGTGAGTCCTGACTTTTGTCGATGTCACACCACGCTGATATTGATATTTGGGTATCGTAATGTCTTTGAAGTTGCCAACAAGCACTGGTTCATTCCTCTGTTCTTTGTGAGCTTCGTTTGAGTCGCCTTGTAGCCGTCCCAAACTAACTGTGGTGCAGATTCCCTGCTCTGTCTTCCAGCTAGGTATGCGACGAGAATTCAAGTTGATGATAATCACGATGCTTACACCCTCCTTTATCTTCAAAGGCGGGTACATCGGTAGGTAGGTTCTCATAATACCCACCATGCATGTGTTTTGACAACCTGCAGCATTCCTCATTATATGGTAGGCCCATACTTAGCGTGAGTCAGCGATCTGGTCTATTGAAGAAATACTACGCACTTCCCCCAGCCTCAATGGTGGCCCCACGGCGCATATAATAGTTGTTATCGACGTACGTTGCTATTATCCCGCCATGCTTTTGTTCCAATGTGCAGATTTCATGTGATCGTACATGCAGAAACTACCCATGGCGTTTTGGGGCGTCCAGGCTGCCGAAGACATCCTGATATCCCTCACTCTCATATTCCTCCTCTGGCAAAGACGTATATCGAACGGTTTCCGAAGGTACGCATGCCGTGGAACATGATTCTATCTCCTCACGCATAGTGAACGGCGCACTCCTCTTTCCATGGCACGGGCAGCACCGACCGGATCCTCTACCGCCTCACGATGTTCGTCATCAATACAGGGATTTGGACGGCGCTTTGCGCATTGCTTACCATAATTACCGTACGCCTCGCGCACTCCTCTCTAGTTGTGGCATGAGATTCTCTCCTGACGATCTGAGCATATTAGATGGCCATAAATCCCAACTTTGAACTTTACGTGTCGCTCAATCTAGTGGTGTGTCCCCTATACTGCAACACCCTCCTCGCAAACTTGAATGCAAGGGCATTTATCCGGGGGGAGAGGTTCACCGAACCATCCGCGAACATCTTGACTCGCTCCGGGCCCTCGGCGGCGTTTGGCCGCATCACACAGTCAGGTTCAGAGGTTTGTCTTGGGCTTGTGCACTGGCTGGCATCTTCTGGAAGGGGTCTATACTGATGGTTCGTTCACGATGTAGCACTCCCGGAGGACTGGAGATGGAAGCTCCCGTACCGATGTTATCGAGCTGTCGGGGCCGACCTTCGCGAACAACTCGAACCTCAAGTTGGGCGAAACGACGATAGAGAGCGGTTATTCTGTGGTATGAACCGAATGCGGCCTTTGTCCCTCTCGAAGTGTGTCTGGACGCTAGCAATGCCATGTGTTACGTTAAAGTTACCCACTAGAACGTCATAATATGAATGTGCCTTCCAGCCCACTTCTATTCAATCCCCGCTCGTTGCCCATGCACTTCTCCATGGCCCAAAAAAGCCTCCTTAATCGGACCACACTGAATGGCCAATCCATCTGAGCTGCTGCTGCTGCCATGCATCACATCCATCCCCGTGTCCTCGTACGAAAACAGAAGATGAGACTTACCCGCAGAAGCAGACGTTGACTCGTATGAACTACTGTTCGCCATCAGCGAGACCTGCGGGCACAGATGCCTCAGCCACTCAGACTGGCACTCCCTTTCCTGCAGGGCCTATGGAGAGGCGCATGACGCATGATGTCCCCAAGGAACAGGAAGCAGGAGATGCAGGAGAAGCCAGCCAGCCTCAATTTACTCCGAATTCAAGTGCGGAAAGCCGTCACGTTATATTCACACCAGTATTTCAGCGTTCAATGAATTTTGCAAATCAGTGCTTAAGTACCGGTGTTGTATGGCATTTCCCCCGTGCCAGTAAATGTTCAGCTCAAGAACGAAAGACTCTCACCTTCACAATGTGCAGCCACAGATCATGATACGAGAAAGTCGCGACACGACAATATAGTTCAAAGCAACTACGCATTACACCAAGACGATAAATAAATACACAGTGGGGACACACGCACACACATCGTGATCACTACTGCTTCGCCCGCTTTGCGTCGCGCTCCTCCTTCAAATGACTGATCTCCTTCAGGTCGACGACCTTGAACGGCCACGTGAACGCGTTCCCCCCGCTCCTCATGATCGGGAGCCCCAGGTCCTCGAGCAAGTCGTCCGCGTGCTGCGGCCACCTGTGTGTCGCGCACATCCGTCAGATTATCAGGGTGAGGGAAAAGCAACGGAGAAGACGGAGACGTACGACCAGAACGCGAGGTAGCTCGTATGGCTGTTGTTCAACGCGGTCGGGATCTGCGGGTAGCGCGCGCGCAGCCACGCCGCGTCACGCTCCGTCGCCTCGAGCGCGTCCTCGGGCGTCGCGGGCAGGTGCAGCGTCGCGTCCCCGAGGAAGTAGGACGAGATCCAGTGCGACGTGACCTCTGTCGTGTACCCGAAGTTCGGCGACACCTGTGGAGACGCAGGTGAGTCAAGCGTGCGCGGGGGCTCAGGAGGAAAGGACGAGAAGACGTACGACTGCGCCGTTGACCGCGAAATCACGACGGCCGATGTGCTTCGCGGGGACGATTCCGCGATAGAGACCCGACGACCAGGTCTTCGCGTCCGGGTGGAGTGGAGGGGCGTCAGCGAGCGTTGTGTACTTCCACTCGTGCGCGGCTGGCTCCTTGGCAGGACGGGGGGCCAAGCCCAAGTCCTCCAAGGTCTGAGCTGAAACTCGCGTGAGCACCACACGCGCCGCACGAACGCGCCCTCTTACCGTCGAACATCGCCGGCCACGAGGACGTGTATCCCGTGCAAAGGATGACAGCGCTTGCAGGACGCGTGGTCTCGCCGTCTAGGACGACCGAATGCCCGTCTGGGCCGTAACCCGTGACGCGGGCAGGACAGACAACTTCGATTTTGCCCCCAGTCACCAACGAGTGGAAGCCGTTTGCGCGGGGCACGCCCTCGTCGTTCACGCGGGTATGCCAGTAGGGCAGGACGGTGTGGCGCAGCGGGGAGTCGGCAGGAACGCCTGCAGCATTATACTACACAGCCATAGCCAGTGAGGAAACGACGGACGGCGAGAGGGAAATACACGCACAGAGCTGTCGGCGAGACCATGCCACCAAAAGTCGACGATCTTCTTCCCGAGCCAGGTAGCGTGTAGGAAGCGCCTGCATTAACTGTGAGCGGAACGTCGGCGGTAATGAAATGCATATACCTACTCAAGACCTGTGCGGAGGTGGATATGCGGCGAGAACAATGCAAGTAACCTACTTTCGCATGAGCACATACTGTCACATAGATCCCGGCGCAACTTACCTGCTCTTCCGGATGAAGTCCGGGAGGGGCTTCGGGCCAGCCGTGAACGCATCCACGTCTGGGCACACCATGGTGACTCTGCGCCCTTCGTTCGCGAGATACGCGCATATATCCTGCGCGGACTTCCCTCCACCAATGACGATGATGGGCGCAATCTCGGTGTCAGGGTTCGACGCGACGGCGGAGACGGACGCCAGAAGCTCTTGCATCTTCGCGCCGAAGTCGACGCTGTGGAACACCATGCCGCGGAACCCAGCTGAGGCAGCGGCAGCGGAGCTGAGGCACTCAGGAACGAAACCGGTATTGCAACCCTGCGAACGGAGATGAGCTTACAGGGAGAAGCGAAAGGTGAGTCGGAGACAAACCCCAGTACAGAGCACAAGACGGTCATAGATTCTGGTCTCCTGGACGGAGGTGTCGCGGTGCACCACGTCGAGCTGCCAGCCTGCCCCGGCTGGGTTACGCTGGATGCGGCGCACGTCCAAGCCGTACTGGATCTTGCCCTCGAGGAACTTGGACGCGAACGCCGTCATGTAGGCGTGCATGTCCTCGCCGCCGATGCGCGCGTCTGAGCCCTCAACTAGAGGTGGCATCTCCATGGGGGACAGGCGGTATTCGCCATGCACACTGTACGACGTGCTCAGCGAGTGCACGAAGTATGTCGGGGGAAGATTGGAACTGAACTGGCATACTTACTTGTTGAGGAACAGCCCAGGATATATGCGGTCCTTGCTCCATACTCCTCCCGCCTCCAAATCTCGGGTCAGGACCTGGACGTGGAACCCGTCTCTGAGGAGGGTGTATGCGGTGATCAAGCCCGCCACGCCAGAGCCAACAACCGCAACAGTGCCAGCGCGTGGGTCGCTCCGCTGAGAGTTCATAGCAGATGGGACGGGAATGCGGGAGAGGGAGGTAGGTTGGCGCGGTGCGGCGGCGTGTGCGAGTCACGGGAAAGAAGTTAATCTGAAGGTGTACAGTACCTGAACGCCGTCGAAATGCAAATGGAGAAATGTCGATATGGTGGCCTTAAGCTGCAAGAAAAGAAGTCGCAGGAGAACTGAGGTCGGGCGACAAGAGGAAGTTGCCTCGCCCACGGTCAGATTGGTGTTCCTCGGGGGATCTTGTGGGGCTTCTCGCCCGGGGGCATGGGCTTCTTGATACCAAGCATGATTGATAGATGCAAGACTTCCCCCAGGAGGAAGTGTGAGGGTATAATAGTGGGAGGGGAGAAAGCGGGCGGAACGGTGGCACTGCTCGCCGGTCACTCACACGAGCTGAACGCTGTTGAACGTGATCCATCACAAGTTGCCAGCGCGCCGCCACCATCCTCGTCCCCTCCTTTCCTTCCGGCCGGCTAGAGGGTTCCAGCTATATTTACTCTAGTGCAACTCACGGTCACTGCGGGTTTTGATATCTGTTCGTAGGTCTGAAAATACCTCCCCCAACGTAATAACTGCCCAGATTCTCAAGCCATCCGGGGTCAGGTGCGTCGGTGCGCCCATTCTTATCTACGGACTCCCAGCATGAGCCTCTCTGCATACCTTCGTGGGGCGGGAAACAAAAAAGAAGACCTGCCGGACTTTTTATCTGGTTCAGCATGACAGCCAGCGCGCGGCACATCCACCTCCCTACTTATCTTTATCTATGATACTCCATACTACCGGCCACCCTAACGGCGACTCACGAGACCCGCTGTTCGAGGTCAGAATTCTCATCTTGATTCTAAAACGAATCGCTTCCAGAAACCAACAACCAACGATTTAAGGCTTTTCTCTCCATCGGAGCAGGACTCTGATCGTGACCCGTGACGGAGGCATAATGACGATCTTATTGCCCCGAGGAAGGTGGGGACTCCAGAATTTCGAGCAACGAGGCTTGAGCTCTTCGTCGCCGGCGCCGGAGACCCGATGATGATTGTAAAAGGGCCCCACAGCGGGCTCGTCAGTCTTCCTGGGCGAAACTTGGACGACTCATGCATGCACAAACAACACTCCTCGTCGCCGCCAGTGCGCTGGCCTGCCTGACGGGGGTCAACCTCCTCACCTCGTACTTCGTCGTCCGGACCAGGACCGCCCACGCGCCCGCCGAGCATCACTACAGTGCGTCCTCCCCTCCCAAATTCACGATCACCGCCAAAGCCCCCTCTCGCACCTTCGAATGACCTGGGACTGACCGCAATCCACAGCCTACGTCGGGGACGACTATCCCCAACACTGGCCGCTGCCCCCCTCGCCCCCGCTCGCGCTCGTCGCCGAGTCCTCCGCGCACTACCCGCTCTCCGGGCCCGACGCGCGCGAGGAGTGGGCGAGCGGCACGCCGAAGGGGTTCGGGTACGTGCGACTGGGGCCCGAGCACCGCGCGTTCAGCGTGTCCATGTTCCACGAGGGGCACTGCATGCGCGTCCTGCGCGACGGGCTCGCGGGCAACTACCGGCCGCAGACCGTCACGCACATCGGCCACTGCCTCGTCTACCTCCGCGAGATGATCCTCTGCGCGCCCGACCTCACCCTCGAGCCGCACGACCCGTTCGACTTCGCGGGCAGCGGGCGCGTGGGCGCGGCGCATGTGTGCCAGGACTGGGAGCAGGCGTACGAGGGCTCCGCGCGCAACTGGGAGGAGTGGGTCAAGGTGCGGCCCAGCGCGAAGCCGGAGAACGCGTCGCATGCGGCTTCGGCAAGTCCCTCGGTGTAAAATTGTAATGGTGCGCCCGGGTCGCAGGTCGGACCCTTTGACATGTTCCACGCGTCTGGCTGAACTCTGAATCCGCGTTGGACAGTTACGCGTGGTCGTGCGTTGGAAATGGAGGCGCGGGTTTACGATAAAGACAGCGTTGGCACGGAACTCCCTGAATCGGTGGAAACGTCATTTTACGAATGTCTCGTGAGCGGTGGGGAATCCACCGTGTGTCCAAAACTCAGCGCAGTTACACGCTAGACGTCCTACCGCCGACGATTTTCAGCGCCAGTCGAGTTTGCACACGATTGCGAGTTGAGAATCAGAGTGCGTGTTGGACGGCGAAAGTGATGGCACTAGACTACAATTCTTCTTTCTCCCCATCAGGGGAGGCACATGGTGCTTCCTCCTTCAAGTCCGGTACCGCAGCTGGCTCCGGACGAGAAAGCGGGTGGCTCGCCACAAGCAAGGAGAGCAGGAACCCAACACCCAGCAGACTAGTGACCAGGATCCTGGAAGAGAGCGGCAGGGTGAACTTCGACATCCTATCACTACAGCAGGAAGCTGGGGGTGGCGGCGCTCACCATATATCCGATACACTCAGCGCATACGCATGCATGACTGCACGGCGCAGGCTCTCGGGCTATCGAAACAAAAACAGGTATCAGAATGGACGATTCGTTGGGCCCGGGGATTCAGGGAAGAGGGAGCGCTGAGCGCTGAGCACTGACCTGTATGCTATCCACACCCCGGAGATCGTCGACGCTGATCTGCCCGCTGGTGCTATATCCCGGGAGCGAGGCCGTCCTCGCTTTGACCTCGTTCGTGAGAATGGTGTCGCCGACAGTGACGCCGATGGCGGAGCCGACGAGTCTTTTCCGCGAGTGAGCGACCGGGTGCATTGTTTACGACTGGGGGAGGGAGAGAGAAATGGACATACCGAAGGAGCATGAACGCCGCCGAGGACGCCGCCATCTCCGCTGGCGGCATTGTAGCATGGAGAGCTGAATGAAGAAGTCCAACCCGACTCGACGTCAGTCGGGAGACAGTGGCCGGAGGAAGCTATGCCGGGGAGAAATCCGATACGAACCAATCAAGGGCACCTGGAATAAGCCGCCAATTCCTGCCCCAGCGATGATGATATAGAGCTCTTGAAGGCCACTGGATAACGAGTTCAACAACCATTATGTAGTCAGCCGGCAGAATCGGCCACAGGCAAGCGAAATGGACACGTACACGGGAGTGCGCTCGTCCGCCATGATGAGCAAGCCCTGTCGAGGACGTACGCGTTAGCGCCAGGCACGATATGTATCAATAGAGCAGCAGCAGGCATGGTGAGCTCACATAACCGACAGCAGCGACCGCCCACGACACCCAAATCACGGGCCTGTACCCGACCCGCGTCGTGGTGACGAGGCCCGCGACGGAGCCCGTGACGGACGAGACGAGGCTGTAGCCCATAGTCCGCACGCCCGCGCCCGTCGCGGAGACGCCCTGGAGCTGAAAGTACACGGGAATGTAGTAGCTGCCCGCGAAGAGCGCAAGGCCGTGGAGCGCCGCCCCCAGCAGCACGGCGCTGGCCGTGCGCGTGCGGAAGAGGCGCGGGGGGACGATCGGGATACGGCTCGTGAAGCACTCGTAGAGGGCGAAGGCGAGAGAGAGGACGCCCCCGAGGACGAGCAGGGCGATGGTTGCCGGGGCGGACCAGGCGGTTTTGCCGAGCTGGAGACCGACGAGGAGGCAGGCGACGCCGGCGACGATGAGGAGGAGGCCGACGAAGTCGAAGTTGTGCAGGGCTTCGGCGAAGGTCTTCTTTGGCGCGGGCTTGAGGCGCAGGAAGACGAGGACGGCGCAGGCGAGTACGCCGCCCACTGGGAGGTTCTTTCGTACAGTGCTTAGAGTCTTGATGCGAACTTAAGTAGGATGTTCGGTACTCACAATGTAGAAGCACCATCTCCAAGAGACCTTATCCGCGAATACTCCACCAATCTGAATAACAAAAATGAGAAAGACGTCTTGTATGCGCTCGAGGACACGCACCGTTGGTCCAATGACGCTCGCAGCGCCCCACACGGTTCCGACCAAGCCTATGTATATCCCTCGACGTGCCAGAGGGGCTAGCATACAATGAGCGTCGAACTATGTCTCGCCAACTAGCAAGGCACTCACTGACGTCCGAAATGGCGATCATGCTCAAGGTGATGATACCGGCTCCGCCTGCGCCCTGGACGCCACGGCCTGAAGCTGAACTCAGTATCCGAGATTCCTCGTCTTCTCACCGAGAATACGAATACTCACAGATTGCAAGCCAAGTGATGTTCGTTGCAGCACCGCACAACGCGGAACCGAGCAGAAAAAGCAGCCAGGTTGCCATGAAGACCGGCTTGCGTCCAAGGACATCCTGTTGAGAATTAGTAAGTTGAAACGGGTACAGGACGAAGTTCGATATCCTACAGATAACCTGCCATAGAACGGGGAGCAAGCTGGTTACGAATACAACTGAATTGAGCGCGTCTGTTCTCCAGAATGTCGATGAACACTAACCGGCACTCCCTATTATACGCAGGCCAAAATGAACTTACTGTTCCATAACAGAAATGATGTAAGACGCACCAAGTAGATATGCTGCTCCAATCCAGCTGTAGCCTCCTGCGCCACCGATGTCCTCGACAATGGTGGGCAACGCAACAGCGGTGATAGTCTGGTCCAGCGCTGGCATGAAAACTGTGCAAATGTCGTTCGGTGCTGCACACGACCTATCCATACCACGCGCGTAACTCACTGCCCAACAAGATCCTGAAATTTAGTCCCGGTAGTAAGGAAAGAGCTGATATGTGGCTATATGCTACACCGAATGGACTCACGTAGGGACGACTATTCGTAAGTTGCTGAGAGACGAGCTATCAGCTGCAAATCCAGAAGAACTCGCCACTATGGACTGACTTGTGCGGCGCTGCGGCCGGTGCGGAACGCGTTGTCGCCATACTAGACTGTGACTTTTCTGGGTCGTCCAGATTGTCAGCTTGAACCGTGCGGTCAGGTGTCCCAGCATCGCTCGCCATGGCCGCCAAGTCGTGTCGCTGAAGGGTAGCTAGCCAGCAACAGCACACAGCCTGAGATAGCGAAGGAGCTGAGGTGGCACAGAGTAGGAGGGAGTGCTGTTAGATAGCCTGACGATTGGGCGAACCGTCGTCCTGAACTGGAGCTCCCCAGTTGAGCCTGGGCGGACTGTGGAGAGGTAGGCTATCATCGTAGAACGCGCTGAACGGGGCCGGCCGAGAAGCCTTCGGAGACCTGAATGATGGATGCAGGATAAGTTCCGATTTGCGAGAGGAAACTGCTCTTGAGAACACTCGATTCCACATCCGAGACGTTCACTCTGCAGCCTGCCGGCATCCCGTGATTATCTAATCGCATAGACGCCGGAAGCACACGACTGACAGGAACTTCCATAGCGGCGCTCCGCCTAACTATGCACCTCCTCCAAATTTTCGCACGAAACGTCGGGCATCCCGAAGCTTCGTGGTGGCCAGATCATCGGTGATCATCGTAAGATTAAGATTGGTCTGTCCTTGCTCACAGGACCGTAACAAACGTTTTCCGTGTAACAGGGTTTTTCGCCCTGTCACAAGGATTACTTATTCCAAGGAAGAAAGGCCATCGGCAATGTGCACCTGAAGAATTACCCCGTGGTACTCACGAGGAGGACCCTAGTAGCGGTAGCAGAACGTACGAAGATCTCCCACTCTATCAGCCCGCTCTCCTCATCCATGGACTCCCCCAAAGCTACACGACGGCTCACTGTGTATGTCGGATTGGCATGCATAGCTTGCGTCCTGTCCCTCGCATTCATGATCTCCGGATCCAAAGGGC
>JAKLMY010000525.1:0-14489 GCA_022814645.1 Ganoderma meredithae | reverse complement strand
ATTTTATACATTCTTGATGTTATCTTGCTTTATCTAACTATATAAGCCCTTATAAGATCCTCTTTGCTTTTCCGATGCTACCCCACGTGATCTTTGTCAGTTGTGGCAGTGACATCCAGAGGTCTGAGGGCAAGACAGCGCGGAGGGTGTCGTAACCTGAGGCTTCTTCGTCATCGTCATCGTCAAGGTCATGGTCCGGGTCGATATTTGCTGTGATTGAAAGCGAGGCCGCGCGGATGAAGATTCGAGAAAGGAACCGGGTCGATAACATGGGAATGTGATTATAGAAGCCCAAAAAGCGGAGGTATGGGAGAGGTCGCGGCGATCAGATGTTCCCGTCATCAGACAGATGTTGTAGGAAGTCATCGAGTTCGAGGTGTCTGAGACTAGGACTATCGGACAAGAGTTTTATGAACTCTTCGAGGGACGAGTTGAAAGGGCACTGCTCCAGCGACAGCTTGCGAATACGAGTGTAGAACAAGGGGTCCGTTGGGAGAATGGTGTGAATAATGTGCAAGATGCGGAGGTTGGGGAATCGTTGACGGGTGATCCCTAGGTCAGTCAAGGTTCTGGTGTAAGTCCCCTCAGAGTAAATTAGGCCACGAGGAGTATCCTCGAGGATCTCCAAGGATTCTAATGCGGGTAAGCTCTCGCCGATAACTCGAAACGCGATTGGCGACCAGGATTGCAAACGGAAGGAGCGGAGACGGTGATAGTGAGGTTCCAACAGGGCTAGATGTTTTTCATCGAAGTCGGCGGAAAATGAGACGTCAATGATGGCATCGTTGGAACGGGTTAAAGAGAGCTCCAGCCAGGCTATCTCCTCACCCACGTTAATGGTGCGCCACAGTACCAGGGCCGCGCGTACCACGTCGCACCAACGACGGCAGACAAGCATGAGCTTCGTCCATTGACTCTTTTGCGGAGCGAATTGAAGTAGTCGACAAGGTTGTCCTCGTCGCTCGATCGAAGCTGTCGGCTAGAGTAGACAAAGATCAGGACAAGTATCTCAACCGGCAGCTGCGTGACCACAAGAGAACTATTCCAGCATGACTCCGGCTCCAATCGTTCCAGGAATATTTCGCCTTCTTTGAGTCCTTGACGGACCTCATTGAGCGGCAGCGGGGCAGGTACATGGGGACGAGTGTCGGGTTTATTAGGGGCGACGACGACCTCCTATATATATGACAACGATGGGTTTGACTAGAATGCAAAATGGATCCTGGGCGAGAAGACGAGCTGTACCAACAAAGCTCAGCAGCGATGATTTCGCACTCATCGAGACGTATACACGGTGAGCATGAGGGCGCTCCGACTAAGAGAAGTGCAGGGGTTAGACAGAGAGAGCTAAGTTATGCGCATGATGCTCAGCTCCGCGAAAGTCCGGCTAGTGCCAAGGGTCCTTTTGATGATGTAACCAGGCCCAGACCTATTAACTATCAATATTTGGTTACTTATTTAATCTAGCACCGTGCGGCCTAGCGGCTCAAAACTCGACTTCAACCACCACTCACCCCACTATGAGCCTCTCTTTTCCTACGACACTACGGCTTTCAAAATGGATCGGTACGTGCGGGAGTTGCACGTGGCGCAGAGGACATAGAAAGCTTACCTGAGCGGCAGCATGGTAGGGAAGGGCGGCAGCAGCTGTTCCAATGGACTCAAGGACGTTTGCCACAGGCGAACTTTTTGGACCATTTGAACTCTCCACTGCGTGGTAAATGGTATTTGTAGGAATGTCTGATGGACAGTTTTGTGGAAGTTTGTTGCTCTGACGCCTCTGAACGGTGTCTGACGGGGTCTATCTACCTATCTACATAGTACAGACGCCTGAATTGTCTGCCTCCTGCCCACCGCGTCTTCTATGCTGCCCTCATTGATTCAATACAACCGTACGCGGATAATCTCCACGAGTCCGCCTTCGGCCACCCCCATCGCGTCTCCTACTCGGGGCAAGTTCACCGCGGGCCCTCAAGCCTGGCGCTCCGGGCTCTCTCGACCATCGAGGAAAACCTTCGTAGACAGGGCACAGTCGGTGGGTCTAACTACCGGTTCGTGCTGCGCTGTCTGGCGCTAATTTACCTTCCAGCGCCCACGCAGCACAACAAGACGCGCACACCATGCATCGGATCACTTGTTAAACGCAAGGTCAAAGAGATGGGGGGGTGGGTAGGTATTAGGTTCTGTCTGTGAGAGACTTCCCATTGCACCCCCGTCATCGTCATTGACCTTGTTCTGCTAGGTCCACACTAAAGGGGTAACGTCCTCCCTCCGAGTTGCTAGTGACTCTCCCACCTTGGTGCTTTACGAGCACTCGACATGCTAGCGGCGGGCGTGCTTGCCACGCTCTTTGTTGCTACGCCTGTGTTGGGTCGCAACGTTCGACGATCCAGGCTCGTCCCTCGCAGTCAACTCGCCTCGATTCCTTCAGGCTTCTCGATGAGCACAAAGACACTGGTACTTGACGATGACATGCTGCATTTAACCATCGGGGTTCCGTCCAACAACGTAGAAGCTCTCCACACCGCATTGCTAGACATTAGCGACCCCTCAAGTCCGAAATATGGGCAGCATCTCTCCAAGGCCGAGGTGCGTCCGCCGTCACTTTTGCCTCCAATTCTCCGACTTCTAAATTGACTTAAAGGCTTGGCATTAGGTGGCCCGACTTGCTTCTCCCAGGGCTGACAGCGTCGTGGCCGTCACCGATTGGCTCAGGGACCATGGCCTCTCGGTGGAGTCGCGCTCGTACTCTGGCGAAACACTGACCGTCCGCGTATCCGCGGCGCACGCGTGCGCCATCCTCGCCGCCAACTTCATGGCGTACACGCACGATGCTACAGGCACAACCATGATCCGCACACTATCGTACTCCTTACCCGCGCATTTGCATGAACACGTTGCTTTTGTTTACCCTACAACACAGTAAGGTTTCCTGCGTACGTGTCTATGGTCATCGTGCTCAACATGTATAGATTCGACGCTCCGGTGCGCCTCGGGGCAGCAGTCGAGCTCTCATTACCGCAGTTACCACCTCGGAGCGTCAGGAGTGCGTCAGCGGTGCCCGCCTCATGCGCAACCAGTATCGATCCCCGCTGTTTACAAGCACTCTACGGCATCCCCACAACGCCGGCCACCTCTTCAAGCAACAACCTGTATGTGAGTGGCCTGGGGGGGACGAGCGCCAGCCGAAAGGATCTGCAGGTCAATTGGCATCCGGGTCGCTCAGGGCTGCTAATTTTAGGCTAACAAACTTGGCGCTGCAGTCGTTTCTTGCGGAGTTCAGGCCCGACGTCAAGAATGGGACGTATGCCTCTCTTCCCATTGCCGGAAGTTCAGACACGGGAAAGGCTAGCGACGAAGGGGTAACGAGTCGTTTTCTGTATGAAATTGAAGGCATCCCTCACTGTCTCAATTCGCAGAATTGCGATACCCAATACACCGTGGGTCTGGCCACCAACGTGTCTGTGACATACGTCATCGCTGGAAGCAATTCAAGCGGCGTCACGTTCGGCGATTTACTGAACACGGTGGTGTACCTGCTAGAGCTGGACGAGGCGCCTCTAGTCGCCACCACGAGCTACGTCTTTGACGAGCCAGACGACTCTGAGTCGATCCAGGTGGCTCAGTATGTTCTTCCTTCCGTTTTTCTATTTGTGGCAGATGACGAACCTCCGTCCAGGACATTGTGCAACTACTATGCCCAGCTCGGTCTCCTCGGAACGTCGGTCATCTTTGCCTCGGGGGACAGCGGGGCTGTTGGCGATGGTTCCGGTGGGAACAGCAGCTGCCAGAGTTTGACACCATTTGTGCCATCGTTCCCATCCACCTGCCCGTTGTAAGTGTCTTCCGGGCAGTGCCTCCTCGTACAGACGTACCTCACTTTGAGCTCGGTCCCTGTATAGCGTCACATCTGTCGGTTCGACCCAACGCATCCAGCCCGAAGTCGCCGCAAGTTTCTCGTCCGGCGGTTTCTCGAACGTCTTCTCCCGGCCGTCATACCAGGAGAATACAGTCAACGCTTTCCTGCACAGACAAGGGAGCGCGAACGCGGGCCAATTCAATGCTAGCGGGCGCGCCTACCCTGATGTAGCCACTCAAGGCGTGAACTTCGATGTCCGTTTTGGCGGGAAGGCGTACAGCTTGAGCGGAACGAGCGCATCGAGCCCAACGTTCGCGAGCATCATCGCGCTGGTCAACGACCGGCTGCTCGCCGCCGGAAGGAGCCCGCTCGGGTTTTTGAACCCCTTATTGTACTCGAATGCCTCTGTCGCGTTCAACGACATCACCGCCGGAGATAATAGAGACTCTGTGTGTGGCGCCGGATTCAATGCAGAGGTTGGGTGGGACGCGGTGCGTACTTGTACTTCTTACTGCGGTGACGTGCGTACTGATATCTGCGGACTTACGTACAGGTCACTGGGCTGGGGACACCCGATTTTAATAAACTACTTAATGTCGTTGCAGGTGCTGTGGTGAGAGGAGACCTTCAGAGTAGTGCGACACCAGGGGTATGGGTTCCCAGACTAATGCACACATTTCTGTGGACAGTAGCGGGAGGAGTCTTACGTAGAAGTCTCATATAATAATATTGCTTCGTCTCCCTGTATGTAAGGCTGTGGGACCTTCCATGATTTGTGCTAATTGGCACGCATCTTAGTGACAGCAGTACTTCATGAGAGCGAGCTTGGAGGGCGGCAGGAGGAAAAAAAGTGTCGCTCTCTGTCGGGGAGTCGAACCCCGCTTTCGCGCGGCCAGATGAATGACAGGCGCGTGTACTAACCGATATACTAACAGAGACATGTCCTTCTGAGTTTTCGGTCCACTACTACGTTGTTGGGTCGGTATGGAAATTCCTGTATGCTGTATTCACCTTCGCTTTGCCGATTTGCCCAGAACCTCTTTGCGCAGGCTCTCCCGTACTGTGATGTCGTCGTTCCCGTGCCAACATCTAGTCTTTGGTTCCGACAATGCACTGGTCGTCTCTGGTCACCACTTCTCTATCTTGAATCTTCAGTGCGGCCACTTTCTTCCAGCCATCTCACGTTGCGAACTGAGGTCATCCGAGCCAGGGATGGCGAGCTCGCTCGATCTACAACACAACTAGAAGTTGACCTCCAAACATCTCTCTCCAAGTCCGGACCTATCCGATGTATTGCCGTTGATACCGTCTTCACGCACGTCGCAACCACAGGAGACGATAAAAAGCTCAAGGTCTGGAAGGTGGGTGAGACCGTCGAGCTGTTGAGTGAGAGGTGCGAACGCACATCACGGCTGCGTTTTCGCAGACGTTCATTCTTGTTCGTTCGATAGGGAGCTCCCGAAGAAACCTACGGAGGTCGCCTTCACCCGCGATGGGCAGACAATAGTCATCAGCGACAAGTTTGGCGACGTCTTCAGGTCCGTCGCAGCACCTCACCCCAGCCTTCTTCTTGTCCATCCAACGCGACCATAGCTATCCCCTCCACCCCGAACCCATCCCCGAATCGTTCGATCCTCCGCCCGGCGCGTCAAAACGCGGCTCCCTCACCGCCCACGAGAACCCCTCGAACGGCCATCTGGTCCTGGGGCACGCGTCTCTTCTGACGACCTTCCTCCTGACCCCGGACGAGCAGTATATCGTCACGGCCGACCGCGACGAGCACATCCGCGTGAGCTGGTTCCCCCAGGGGTATAACGTGGAGCGTTACTGCCTCGGACACGAAAAGTGCGTTCCTTTCTCCTTCATCCTCCCACCCCCATCACGCCTAGACATCGAACTCCTCGGCCAGATTCGTATCCGCGCTCCACATCCCCTCGTTCCAACATTCGACCCTCATATCTGGAGGCGGAGACCCGGTCCTCAAGGTCTGGGACTGGATGTCGGGCAGGCTGATCGCCGACATCCCGGTCCTCGATGCCGTAGGACCGTTCATCATAGTCAAGGCCCCCAAACGGAAGCGCGGGTGGGGCGATGAGGATGGAGAGGCAGATGATGGCGATGTAGGTGAAGTGCAGAAAGGGACGGAAAAGGGAAAGGGACTCGGTCGGAGAGCTCGCCGCAAGGCTAAACGAAGAGCGCAAGCTGAGAAGAGCAAGGACCAGGACGGCTCTGGTCCTGCTGAGGAGGAGGAGGAGGAGGGCGACCACCCCGTGGCCGAAGCGGGCGCTGGTGCATTTTCGGAAGAGAATGGCCAGGACGCTGCGCCGGCCTCAGAGGACACGGTGCCCGTCTTCGTCGTGCACAAGATTCGATCGGTCGACCGCCGCGCGCACGGGCGGTTCATCGTCTTCACCGTCGTCGGGTACGTTTCTTCTCGCGTTGTTCAGTTCACCAGTTTGTTTGTTCATGCGTACTAGGGCCTCCGCGCTGTTCTATACCCCTTTCCCTGGGGGAGATGCATCGCCCTCATCCGCCGTGCTCTCAGTCGAGTTCCCTGTGCCCGTAATCGACTTCACTGTAGGGCCGGACGGCAACGTGTGGATATTGCTCGATGCCGAATGGGCGGGTGCGCAATCAGTTTCTTCGTCCTCTGAAAACCCACGGTTCGCTCGCCTGCTCTCTTGGGAGGGAGGCACGGTACGCCCTTCCTTCGCTTTCTGTGCTTAACGGAGCTAACTAACGCCCCCGCGTAGCTCTCAGAGACCACCATCTACTCCCCCCTGCTCGCTGCTCTCAACTCCAAGTGTCCTGTGCCAGCGACGGCCGCGGAACTCAAGACGCTCGACCTCTATTCAGACCTGTCCTCGATGCCGAAACACGTCGACCCCGAGCACGACGCGCTCATCCGCGACACGCTCTCCGAGGCAGCCGCGTTCGACCCCGCGACGGACGGCAAGGAGCTCACGCAGCGCGAGCTCGGGCGCATCCGGAAGAAGAAGGCGCTGCTCGCGAAGATCCAGGAGCGCGAGGACCTCGCGAAGCAGGGGAGTCGCGAGGGCTCGGAGGCGGCGACGGAGGTGGAGGGAGGACGCGAGATCAAACGCTCGCGGTCAGAGGGCGCGGACGGGGCAGACGGGGAGAAGGGAGGGGAGGAAGATGAGGGCGTACGGGATGTCGCAATGGACATGTCGTGAGTGAGTACGTTGCTTGCAATTTGGTACGTGTCCCGTCCATCGCGAGATCGCGCGCGTCGCGCGCTCGTGGTCTTGCGAGACAGATTCTATCGTGTCGGAAGTGTTAAGGCGGTCTGAGGTACGTCTTTTCCTCGCGTATACGAGAGAGCTGACGCTAACGAATGAGGTTCAGATGCTTTTGATCAGTATTTCGATCTGGCGACTTGTGGAGTCGGAACTTGCGGCCCCCCTGTCTTGCAATCTCTTGTAATTGCTGGTCACCAGGTCCAATGAAAAGTATCGCCGTTCGTGATCAATATGGGTATGTCTCAAGGCTACCGGAAAGGCAGCGCAATAGCGCGATGCACCAGTTTCCAATGCCGGTATGTGTTGGCCACTGTACTGATGGTTCAATAGCGGCAGCAGCGCGAAGTGGGACGTCTTTTAGAAGCCGCAACGGAAGATCGGGCTGCAAGCAGACAGAGTCAGCCAACGGCAACGAGAGCTTCGAGATGATATCCAGACATCACTGATCCAGGGCCTTCCGAAGGCGATGAGCAGCCCCGTCTCTGCGTACCGCAATGCTGTCTTCCGGATGTAGCCACCCGTGGTGATGAGCGGTCTCGGGTCCCAGATTTTCCGAATGAAATCGTTGGACTGCAGATGATGATGTGAATCCAGCGAATCGCACACAATGCAAGTTGAATAGACGAACCTCTCCAGGCATCATTCCATTGTCCACATCTCCAGAGAAACCGGCATTCACGACGTGCAGATAGGTCAGACTCGGGTGGTCCTCTGCCAGACGAGAGACAAGGTAGCTGAAAGTCGGAACAGGATCTGTCATACGCATCTCTGCAACGCAGAAGAATCCATTCAGTCAGGGGATAGTCACTATCAATGGGACCGTCCGTTGAACTTTCCTACCTTGGAAGCGACTCCATGGACTGAGGCGGAGCCCCGTCTTCGATTCTCCGATCGCCTCGGACACTGCACTGACCACCTCTAGCGCGAATCGGAAGCGGTTCTCAATCGAATCATCGTACTCATCCGTGCGGGTGTTCGAGGTATCTTGCGTCAATTGGTCGATTAAGTAGCCGTTGGCCCCGTGGATCTCGACGCCGTCAAATCCCACCCCGACTACGGCGCTCCACGCGGCCTGTGCCCCATGCCGCGACATATGCCTTGATTTCCAGAGAGGGGACACCATCAGTCAACCTTCTGACAGTGATACATCCCACTTACCATCGACCGTTGGAGGTCTTGGAACGTCAGGTCTGCCAGCGAGCGGAACATCCGACGGGGCGACATAAGCATAGTCCGGATCGTGCTCGCGGAGGTATCCGACCCTCGCTGCCCGACAGAGGCCCCACAGCTGCATGTATGTATACGAGCCCTTCGCGTGGACAGCGTCCGCAACCTACGTCATGCCCAACCGTCAGTCAAAAGTACAGCTAGCCACATTGCACCGTCCTCGGTGCACGGACTCACGCGTTTCCATCCAGAGATTTGATCCTCGTTCCAGATGCCGGGGACGTTGGAACCGCGGCCTTCCGCTTCGTGCGAGACATATGTCGCCTCGGAGATGAGGAGCGAGCCGGGAACGGACGCGCGCTGGGCGTAGTACTCGACGGCGAGGTCGCCGTGCTTGTTAGCTCGGCAGCGCGTGAGCGGCGTGAACAAGACGCGGTGCGCGAGGGTGACGTCCTCGACTTTGATGGGCTGGAACAGCTTGCTGGTCTCGGCGGCCGTGAATGAGCCCGAACCGTCACCCATAATGTCCTCGAATGGTAGAGTAGGAAAGCGGGGGAAGATTGGCAAGGCGAGATAAATGGGTCGGAATTTATATGATACATGGAGTGTGATGGGCTCTTGGGAAAGTCAGAGTAAGAGAATGGGTTGAGACGTCTAGAAACTGAGGGGTCTCGATAGCAATGGGATAATCGCTAGTGTTGTGAAGTCCAGTCCTAAGACTGTAAAAGACTGGTCGCAAGACTGGGACTAGGACTGGTCTTCTAAGGACCATATAATGGTCCTAGGCAGTCCGGTCCCCAGTCCTAGTCCCAGTCTTTTGAAGATTTGTATTTTTAAGGACTGTCAAGGACCAGTCATAACTGGTCCTGGACCAGTCTACAATAAGCTAGAAAATGTACTATAAATACAATATATACACTACTATTAAGAGTACAATGCTCCCTCAAAGTGGCATGTATTGTTAACTTTATCTATTACTAGTCCTGTAAAGATGTTTTCAACTATACATGGATAAGAAGTACAAGTATAAAACTCTTAGTATTGCCTGACATGGGGCTAGACTGGTCCTAAGACCAGTTATAACCAGTCCAGACCGGTCAAAGACTGGCATCAGTCCTGGACTGGTCTGTACTAGTTTTAGGACATATTAGGACTGCAGTCCCTGGTCCTAGTCCTACAATTTCAAGGCAGTCCGGTCCCAGTCCCAGTCCTTGGCCCTCAACTTTGAAGCCAAAAGACTGGACCAGACCGGACCTGACAACACTAGTTAATCTTGGGTGCACCGGGTTATCTGAAGAGGGAGGTTCATTGCACAGCTCAAGATTATCTCGAAACTGAGATACAGTAGGACTGTGTCCGAACCGACGTCAATAATAAGCGCCGACATTGAGCAAAAATAACATATGGTTAGCACCCGTGACATGTTCGGAAACAAGAGGATGCAACATTCGACAAAGTAAGCGTTCATGACCCATAACATATGATTAGCGCCCGTGGGCCCCAACACGAGTTGTTCAGAGGTTAACTAGAACCAACACATGTAAAGCCATACAGGCGGCGCCTGTGTTTACTGGAGAAGATGATCTATGAACTTCAGTAAAGGGGAAAGATAATCTGACCTCCTTGCACTCCTTGGCTCCGCACCGCTGAGGCATCTGGAGGTCATCGGCGATTGCTCCACCGTCGAAGCAGGCACGTGGGCCAGGCTCTTTCGGGCCTTCCCTTCTCTGGTGTCGTTCGAGGCGGACACGAGTGGCTCGATGTTCACGGGCCTCCATGAGGCTTCGCTTGCGAGCCCCATGGATGTGCCGGTGGTCTGTCCAGGGCTGGAGCGCATAGCGATCAACGATTGCCAGGAGGCGATGGGGACTTGGAAGGAGCTGGGTCTCGACCCTCCCATTAATTGTCTTGGCTACCATGCATGCGGAGAGGGGGGCTCAGCTGAAAGAGTTGCAACTGCAACTTGACCTTAATCGAACCGTGGATGGCGACCCAGTCCGGTATCTTCCCGAGCTTCAAGATCTTGCGCTGAATATTATGTTCGTGCCTTGTAGCCATTTTGACTACTCGTAAGACAGTGATGAAGGCTCAGATGCTGAAGAGGGCTGGGAAAGCGAGAGTATTCGAAACTTCTCTGAAACGGCTCGGATGGAAACGAGTAGGGATGACGGTTATGTATCATAGCATTATATAGAACCGATGTATATACTTGGATTCAACTTTCTGGTCCTTGGGTGACACCATCCCCAGCGAATGCGTAGTCAGTACAACTTGGTGTAAATAGATAGAGTCAAACAACGACGATAACGCGCCATAGAGAGGACGGACCTGATTGCCATTATCACCAACGCCATCCTCCGAGTTCGTCGATGATGCAATAGAAACACTTTTGACATTCAACACGCCCCGATTTTCAGGGCGCAGAGCCTCGAGGTGTCGTCAAGATGGACTCCAAAAGCTTCATCGTCATTTCACACCACAGCACACCGATAAATGAATTGGCTATTGTATCAAGGAGCGACAGGGTTCAGCATAAGTTTACGCAAACAGAAGCATTAACGAAGGATTAAAGTGATCAAGACACTGGCCGAAAAATGGCTCATTTGGCCTAGTTGCGAACGTAGGTAGCCATACCCTGGAGGTTTCCTGCCGCTACATTTCGAGTTCATGGCCGTCAGCGTCACCAACTCCATGACCAGAAGGGGGAATGACTCACAGAGGGTCAGACCGGCGGTGCGAGCGGTGCCAATGACGTCGACCGTAGAGATGTACTTGGCTTTCTCGGGCCCCTCGAGCGAGAACGTGTCAATGACCCCCGAACCGGCACCGACGACGTAGAGGTAGCTAGGCGGAAGCGGTAAGTCGGTCGTTCCGCATACACGAAGAAGACCTCGCTCACTCCTTGTTGCGGATAGTCGCAGTCTCAGCGTCGATAGGCCCCGTCCCCTTCGCAACCGTGTACGTCTACACCCCCCCCACCCCCATGCAAGTCAGAGTCAGCACAACCAAGAACAGCATCCACAGCCGCGACGACGACGCGACACGCACCGCAACGAGGCTCGCGTTCAAGTTCCTGTCGAGCTGCACCTCTCGGATCGCCTCCGCGCCGACGTCGACCGTGTAGTAGTTTCCCGTCTTCGCGCTGCGCGTGCCCCAGCACGTCGCCACATTCCCGCCCACGCTCACCGTGTTGCCCCTCCCCCTCCCGCTGAGGTCCGCGACGTCGAACCCCTGCCCGGGGTCCGTCATCAAGAACGCGTCCTGCCCGGGGATGGGCGTGAGCGAGAACGGCGCCAGCGCACCGCGGATGGACACCTTGGTGTAGTCCGCCGAGAGCGCGCCCGACCAGGGCTCCACGTCCCACGTCAGGAGGAACCCGGGGCCGCTCGCGCCCTTGTAGGACGCGATGAGTTTGGTGTTGTCCGCGGAGAAGGTGATCTGGGAGAAGGTGCCGGGTGGACCGTTGGGCGGGGTGGTTTGGTTGAAGCCGATGGTGCGCAGGGTGTTGGGGAGCTGGACGAGGCCGCGCTTCATGTTGACGGAGAAGCAGCTGCGGACAGGACATCTTCGTCAGCACATACCCACATATCAAATGGTAAGGTGACGCACTTCACGCCATTAACGGCTCCGCCGTTGAGCACGCAGAGACGGTTACTGTCGTTGTTGAATGCCACGGACTGGGGGAATTCGCCTTTGGACGCGATAGGGACTCCGAGCGGGGTGATGTTCGTCGGCTGGTGGGGGTCGATGGTGAACAGAGAAACCGTGTTCGAACCAGGCTGTGCCACGCCGTTTCAGCGCATGAATCGACATCGCAGGGAGAGGACTCACGTTGACGGTCGCGAGCAGCCTGTTCTTGGCGGAAATCTGTACAGAGCCTTGGGAGAAGAGACCGTCTGGGCCAGTGCTGCCGTTCGCGGTCTCTCCGTGGAGGCCGCGTCCACCGGCAGCGACGGCCCTATCGAGGCTCTGCACCTGAGTGTAAGCTATCATCTCCCTCGGGGACAGCGCATATATGCGTACCAAAGTACCGTCGGAGCCGATGCTTGCAGTGACGACCATGTTCTCATTCGGGTCGTTCGTGATGACTACGTCGTGTCGTAAGCGAATATTCAGCGCTCGGCGGGCTTTTGTCAAGACTCACAGTACGCCGCGCCGTCTGGGTTGCGGGCGGAGGCCCTCGTCAACATCTTCACATTGGGCTGGCCGATAGAGGACGCAGCGACGAGCGTCGCGGCGGGGCAGACGTAGGCAAAGAAAGCAGCAGAGAACTTCATCTTCACTATGAATAAACTTGGGACTCAAGGATCCGTTCGATATAGTTGATATGCTGTCTCAAACGATGAGCGCGATCCTCGTAGTCCACTCGTCCTACTCACCAAAGCTCGAGCTTGAAGTGCGAAAACAGAGGAAGACAGAGAGGCAGGGGACCACGAAGTCCTTCGACGACTTTGAACGGTTCATAAATATGGCCTGCCAGTGGCCTTCTTCTGCAGCCTCGTTGGAAGTGCCTGCGCGGCCGCAACCTCCCGCGGTGATGTTCTACGTCATGGGCAGTAGGGAGGCGACTCTCAGTAGCGTGCGTTTCACGCGGCCGCTTGACCTGCAACTTCACGCTCACGTTACCAGCATTGTCAGCACATTTCAAACAAGGACACGGAAGAAGGTTCGGATGCACACAACTTACACAAGCGAGGGCAGCCGCCGTGCCCAGTAGGCTCAAGTGCGGCAAGGTGGCTGATCGAAGCGGGTTATGAGGACCCTGTAGCCTGTGGCGATGCAATGGAAGGCATCCTTGCGGAAGGCTCGGGCACGCGAGGGTACCTTCCCCGAGGGCATGACTGAGACTGACGGGGAAGTCGGCTGGCAGCGGCCTGGTTGGGATGGGCGATGTCCTTGCTTACATGGCACGGACAGCCACTCTTCCACGAGCATTCTCAGCGTTGTTCTTTTTCTGATGCACAAAGAGAGAGACTATTTATGAAAGGAGCATCAATGTGAACAACGTCAACAATTAACAACCACAAAGCGACGACGGTGATGGATTTCTAATGCTTACCATGCAGCCAGGCCCGGGCCCAAGATGCGCCGCATGCCGAAGAGCAGCCCTGACCGCCTCCTCGGATTCTGCTTGCAAGGATCAAGCCATCACCGACTTCATAATTGGCTGCGAACCAACCGACACGTCAGAAAGCCAGATTCTCCCTAGTGCGAAGTAGGTACATGAATGACAAAGCGTAGAGTAAAAGTAGAACTCACGACGACCTAGGACACTCATCCACATACAGACTACTATGGCTATCATCGCAACGCATCGTTGGTGGTGCATATACCCAGCATTTGTATCTTCGAAGAATGAGAAAACCAGGATGGGGCGTCGGCGCGAGGAGGCGGGGGAAGGAAGAGCTGTCAAGTAAGTAGTTGCGAAGCGCGAGGCCCATGGCCACGTGGCTGGACGCCAAACGAACGCTGCACTGGTCACCTCTGCTCCAGGTAAATCCAGGTCAATAGGGCTAACCACTTCAACAGACAATGTCTTTCGCAGATGCTGGTCTTTCAGGGAAATTGGTGAATAAGGAACTCCTAGAGAAATCCCCAGAGAATCGTGCTCCAACTTCAAGTTGTGTCAGCCTCGGAATGGCTGCAATGGGGACGACGGCTCGGCCGAGGGAGTCGATTGCGCAACGCTCACGGGGCAATTCAGGGGCTTGGGTTGGGAAGAAACAAGCATTGTAGACTAGTAGAGAGCGGGCAGAGACACTGAGCGAGCATACGGCAACGTAGGATCAAGAACACTGCTGGTTGTACAATTACGAGAGGTGCAATCCAACATTCAGAGGAACGAATGGTGTGAAAGCTGAAACCGAAACAGTATCGTAAGGAACGACCAACGTCGCACAGCGCGAGCGAGTGCTAGAATTAGTACTAGTAACGGCAGGAAAAGAGCAGGACGGCATGGGAAACGATATGTGGATTTTCTACATTTTCAGAGACGAGATCATCTTAGCGGAGCCGGTTGAGCAAGATTACGGGAGCTTGGCGCGAGAAGGCAGAAGGTCGACTAGCCCCGTTTACTCAGCAGCGGGGACGGTGGCGGCAACAGCGACCGTAGGTGCGACGATGTTCGTGATGTTGTTGGTCTCGTTGTGCACGCTGATGGAGGGCGACGCGATGGCTGCGACGGCGTTAGGGCTGCTCGCGGC
>JAKLMY010000524.1:0-14723 GCA_022814645.1 Ganoderma meredithae | reverse complement strand
TAAGACCTGTACTTCGCTGCCTGGAGACTTCAGTTTTGACCTCTTGTCTCCAGGTAAGCCATGCTGTATTCGTGTTCATTACCTACTCTCTAAAATACAACTTGTCTCCAGTCCTGACCGTCGAGCTTTGCTCTGTTCTCACTGCACAAGTGCTCGTCGGCGCTCCTGCTCATCTCGTGCGTATCCCTGATCCTTACTCGATGTTCAGTCGTAACAAATGTGGGCACTATGTGTTGATGTCTAGACAGCTGGCGTTGGAAAGAGGTGAACATGACCTGGGAGCAGCCTATCAGTGGTGGCTTACATAAGTTGGTTAGACACGTTCTGATCATGTTTACATGCATCTAGCACTCACTGTAATGTTTTCTTGTGGTACACTACATTTTTCTACTGCTTACTGCCCTTTGCCTGCTTATTGTATGCTCATGCCATCTCTGTACCACTATTATTAATGTATATATAATTTATTCATCACCTTCTCCTCTGGCAACATCATACCTGCTCTCAATTTTGGTCAGCTGAAGTCGCAGCCACCCATCAACACTCTCCAGGACCTGCTCTAGCACATCCCGAGGCATCGAGTACTTGTATTGGGTAATCTTATAATTTAAAGTAGAAACTAAAACTTCATTGCATCTAATTCACCCATATCCTTCTTTAGGACCTTCACAGCTGCACTATTTGTTTGAAGGTCAATAACCATGCAATAGTGCCAGGGGCCTTGGCTTGGAGTGGGAGATTGAGTGCTGTTCATGAGGGATTTAGTAAATGTGTCCATGTTGGACATCATGGTAAGTGGCTCACCTCCATTCCTCCATGTTCTGGGACTCTGCAGTGAATAATTCATTCTTCAGCCCTTCCAGCACTTATTGGCTGTGGTGCGCTAGTGCTCATATGAGCACTGGGCTGCTACCTCCCTCTATCCACATTTTTGCGAGCTGCACACAACCTTCCAATGTTGGTCAGCATAGTAGAACACATCTATTGCTGCAATATAACGGAATTTGGCGTAAATTCAGGATTCTGACACCAAGGACGGCATGAATGGTCTACCTATTGCTTAATAGAAGTACAAATATGTCTGTCCGCTGCCGGAATCCACGAATGCATATGTGTACCACCACTTCAGCCACACTCCCATTGAGTTGCGCAGCGGCATCAATCCGCCTAACAGAAAAGGAGGGTCGGCGCTAGGACGTGCGCCTATGGCCATCATGCGGGCGTTGCCCCCCCCCCCCACCCCACTGGCGTTGGTCAGATTGCTGCGTTCGTTGCACTAAAAGTTGACAGAAAAACTTCAATGTACCACCGACGGGGATCGAACCCGCAACCCCCACCTTAGGAAGGTGATGCGCTACCATTGCGCCACGATGGCTTATACCATTTTGCGCTCCTTAATAATAGATTATTTAGCGCCCTTCAAACCTTCATCACTTCTAAGTGCCAACCCTTTGTTCATCGCGCTGTATTTATGGTTCCTGCAAAAGGGTGACTTTCATATGTTTGTTGTGTTTGTCGAAGACGATCTGAGGTACCTTATGATGCTGCATCCGTAGAGGGGGGCGAACACTTAAAATTAACGCAACGAAAACATCGTGAGCTGGATTTGAAAGCGTGTAGGTTGATAATATACAGGTGGCGTATAGTGTGTATCCCGACGGGGCCTGCTCTATGTCGAGACGGTGATGCCAATTAGGGACAATAGTGATACGTAAGAAATAAAGATCCTCCACAAGTATAACATCAGTCGTCGAGCGAGCACCAACGTCACGCCCACCCGAACTGGCGACACTGATCCCAAAGCAAGCCCACACAGGAAGCGGCGCAAGCTGCTGGTACCCGTGTTGCCATGAGGCGAAAGGAAACGCCTTTAGGGAAGGTAGAGTCATAGGGAGAGTGTATCCTTCCAGCGCTCCGCATTCGGTTCGCCGCGGAAGACCTCGTGGAGGACCTCGTGGACGTTCTCGACGTAGACGAAGCGGATGCCCGTCTTGACGCTCTCGGGAACGTTCTCCTCGATGTCCTGGCGGTTGCCTGCGGGAGCCAGGATGGTCTTGATGCCTGCACGGTGCGCCGCGAGGATCTTTTCCTTCAGGCCGCCGACAGGAAGTACCATACCCACAAGTGAGATCTCACCCGTCATAGCTAGGTTATCATATCGAGTTAGCATCGCATACCGCTCGGCCCTAACAGTCGAACGTACCAATGTCAGGGTTGACCCTAGTCTTCGTGAACAACGAAACAAACGCAGTGAGGATCGCCGTGCCTGCGCTCGGGCCCTCCTTACCAATACTGCCCTCAGGCATGTGGAGATGGATATCTATGTCGGTAAGGAACTGCTCGTCCGGCAACTTGGTGATGCCCAGCTCGTACGCGTGGCTCTTCACCCAAGACAATGCGATGTTCGCACTCTCCCTGATGACCTCGCCGAGCTTACCCGTCAACTGCAGACCGCCTTTGCCAGGCATTGTCTGGATTGGTCGTTAAAACGCGCGTCGAATATCATGAGGTACAGAACTCACCAAAGCCTCAATCGGCATGACGGCCCCAGAACCGTTACCCAGATATCCAAGACCAGTGCTGACACCAGAGGGAGGTGCCTCGACGTACAGTCGGTCCTTGGGGTAAACCGGCGGGCCGACGTAGTCCTTCAGGTTGTCAGGCGTAATGGTGACATGCACGGTCTGGGGGACATCCATCGGTTTGCGCTCCACCGTAGTGATAGTGTGGTCCACATAGTTGTTGCTGGCGGCCGTGCGCGGAGTCGAGGTCTCGGGTGCTGCTGGGTCGTTGGTAGGAGGGTTCTGCTTCTCGACCGTCGTGGTGGTCTCCGCAGACTGGGAGTCGGATTGTACGGCAGTGGAAGCAGCCGTCTCGGCAGCGGGAACAGCGACAGGTTCGGGGAAGACGTCCTCGCCGAGATCTTGGACGATCTTCAGTGCGGCCTTGCGGTAGATCTGACAGTGGACGATATGTCACATAACGTTTCCTCAGAATAATCTGGGTCACGTACCTTGTCGATGTGCTTCTTCAGGTTACGAACACCGCTTTCGCGGCAGTAGTACTTAATGAGCATGTCGACTGCTGCCGGGTCAAGAGTCACATCCGCTTCCTTGAGGCCAGAAGCTTCCTTTGCCTGAGGCCCGAGGTAACGGGACGCGATCTGAGCCTTCTCCTCCGAGACATAGCCGCTTACTTCGAGGACCTCCATTCGATCCAGCAAGGGCGCCGGGATCGTGTCAAGCATGTTAGCCGTGCAGACAAAGAGGACGCGAGAGAGGTCCACGGGGACATCCATACTGAACAGCCAACAGTTAATCGACGATAATGAAAACGAGAAGGGACAGCGCACTAATGGTCAAGGAAAGCCGTATTTTGCTCCGGGTCGAGCATCTCAAGAAGTGCACTCGCAGGATCGCCATTGTGACCGCGACCGATCTTGTCAACCTCGTCGATGAGGACAAGGGGGTTCTCGGTACCGACGCGCTTCAAAGCTTGGATGATCTTTCCAGGGAGCGCTCTGAACGCGGTTGCTTTAAGTCGTGCTCCTATGAAGTCCAGATCAACGCAACCACGTACCCGACATAGGTACGCCTGTGTCCCTTGATCTCCGCAACATCCGTGAGGCCGCCAACAGAGAAACGGAAGAACTGCCTGTTGAGCGCGCGGGCGATCGACTTGCCAATCGACGTCTTTCCCACACCTGGTGGACCAACGAGACAGATAATCTTGCCCTCAACCGTACCGCGAAGCTTTCCGACCGCAAGGAACTCGAGGATACGGTCCTTGACATCCTTAAGGCCATAGTGATCTTCATCGAGGACCTTCTGCGCGTTCGCAATAGAGTAGTTCTCGCGCGAGTGCTGGCCCCAAGGAATCTGGAACGCTCTTTGTCAGCCAGGGCCTGCCGAGACACCGGACTGAGACGGCGGAAGCGCATACCTGAGTAAGCCATTCCAGGTAGTTGCGAGTGACGTTGGCCTCGGACGCGGCTGGTTCGAGATGCATGAGCTTATTCAGCTCTTCATCGAAGACCTTGCGTACGCCTTCCGGCATCTTCAGCTGCGCTGCACGCTCCTTGAACTTCTCGATGAGTTTATCCTTGCCGTCCGACTCCATGCCAAGCTCCTTCTTGATACCCTTGAGTTGTTCCATGAGGTAGTACTCACGCTGACGCTTGGCGATCTTGCTATCCACGTCGCGTGCAAGTTTGCTCTGCAATTGGGCGTTGATAAGCTCTTTCTTGAGAACGAGGAGGGCTTTGCGCAGGCGGTCGTCGACGACGAGGCTCTCAAGAACATCCTGGAGCTCGTTCGGTTCGCCGGTGGAGACAGCAGCGGCAAAGTCGGCGAGCTTATCGGGTTCGTCAAAGACGTTCGACGCGACTTGATTGATCGAAAAGTTGGCGATCTGGTCTCGGAAGAGAGGGTTGAGCTGTGCGATGTCCTTGAAAACAGAGACGATCTCGGACATGAATGCGCGGATGTACTGGTCGTCCTTGTTGTAAGGCTGGGTCGCGAGGTTGTCCACGTTGACGACAGACACCGCGTACTTCTCAAGGAATGAGGTCTGCAGGGTCATGGGGAGGCCATCGCGTTCCGAAGGTGGCGTAGGAAGCTGAGCCTCACTGTCCGCGGAGACAACCTCACTCTGCTCGCCTTCAACAGGCTCAACCGCTGCAGCAGACCCGTTCTTCACAAGGTCCGTGAGGCGAATGCGGCGATGAGGATAGAGAACAGCCGTGAGACCTTCTTCCTTATCGTCATCCTTGCTACCCTGCGCAGTGAACACGCTAGTAATTTGGGCAAAAACTCCGACGGGGTGCACCGAGTTGACGTTCGTGATAATATCGCTATCAGCATTGTCGTCCTTGAGCAGGAATGCACCAAGGTAGGGTTGACCACGACGCATCATCTCCTTGATTGCGGAAACGACAGCAGGGTTCCGAATGACGACTGCCTTGTAGAAACCGGGGAAAAGAGGGCGACGGGCGATAGGGAGAGCCAATACCTGGGGGTAGTTTTCCGGGACAGACTGCTTTGAAATCGACGTCTGCGGTTGAGGTGGATTCTCCGGGGGAGGCGTAGGAGGGGGTGCGTCCGAACTTGAGCTATCCGAGCCATCACCAGATGAAGAGGACGATGACGATGGCGGCGTTGAAGGCGGCGTGGATGCTGGAGGAGCAGACTGGCCATCCTCAGGACTATCCATGCGAACGTTGGTCTGAGAGGAGTCGGCTTGCGACTCAGCCTCCTCCTCCTTGGTGTCGCGTGCCCCAAGCCTCGAATTGACCCAACGGGGGAAACGTATTGCGGCTGTAGGCGTGTAGTCCGCGACGGTGGAAGAGTAAAACGTCCTGCGCGTGGCTGGAGGCTTGTGTGAGCCGTAGAACGCAAGTCGCGAAGGCCCCGCCGCGAGCCCTGCCAGCCTGGACGGTCCCGGGTCGCATATTCGCCGACTACATGACCGCGAAGAGGAGCTTGCTGCTGCTCTTAGGCCTCCGAAGAAGTTCATGCGCTGGGAGGGCAAACCTGCCTGAGGTCACCAAATGGAGGTCGTCAGCAGGCAGGAGATAGCGGGGGAACGAGGGAAAGGAAGGGAGCGACGAGGAGAACGACGAGCAAAAGCTGGCCAGGACGGGTAACGCGGCTCCGGGAAGAGACGTGACGCGTCATGGCGCCATATTTTATCTGATAAGATGCGTGTGCGCTTTGTCAGCAGTCTATAGGCGCGCTCAGCCAGGGCGGTTAGGGCGGTAAGTTAGATGGGAAGGGTGAGGTGGATGTCCGACATCGCCATCGACCATCTCGCTCTACTGCATGCAGCACGCCCATACATTCCGCCATATCCTCGTGAACCTCGTTCATGGCCACAAAACCCCGTTCCAAGACCACCAAGGCCGAGAGGAACAATGACCAGCTCTTCCCCCTGTTTCTCAGCACTTTCTCCAACGGAACCGCGTCCGAGTTCGCGACAACCGCGGACAAGCTAGCCCATTGGTTGAAAGTGGACAAAGCCTATTATCCCAAGGCGCGCCCGAAGGTGATTCTTGTGTTCCATCAGGCACGGCATTCGCCTCACCTCTCCCCGACTGTCCAGATCGTCGAGTTGCTGGAGGTATGTGTCCCGTCGACCACGCTGCCATCTTTGTGTTGAGAAGAGCATGATAGACCGCCCACAATGCAGTACGAGAACATAGTACTCGCCCGAACCACCCTTTTCACGTCTCAAGAATGGATGACGGTGTCCGCCCGTTTGCAGAGCCGTTCGTAAGGCTCGTTCAGACCGTAGTGCCTTTCTACCTTCTATTTCCAGAGCTGTCGCTTCAAAGTGAGCATATATGCATGCCTCGTCTCTTACCGTCCACTTACCAGCGTGATATTTCCTCGCCCTGTTCAACAAGTGCGTCTCCGTGTTCTAATCCAGACAATTTGTGATGACGTTGACCAGTTCTTGTCGCAGCAGCCGCTGGTGCGCCGCAGCTCCACGACGCCGTGAGTATTTATTCCTTGTGACTCATGGTCACAGGTGGACTACCCGCTTTATGTCCACCTCGTGTCTTCTGTATGCGTGTTTGGGGATGTGCGTTAAAATTACCACCAGATCTGTCGCCACGACCCGAACAACCCCCCTTTCGCCCCTCATCCAAAGCCCGGTCATCCCTGAGGAGGCCGCCCCGATCGTACAGGCATCTCCCGTTGACGGCTCAGCGTCACAACCAAGCACACCTCTTGTGCAGCTGTCGACTCCGCTGGCGCGGAAACCGGCAGACCAACCCCTTCAGTTTCTTAGCAACGGAGTCAACGGAGCCAACGGTCTTACCATCAAATTACCCGGCAGACCAGATATTAGATTGGAGGATTTTCCGCCTCGAACTACGCCTCAGATTGCTGCACCCGTGGTTTCCTCATCGCCGGTCATGGCCTCTCCTACGATCGATACCACGTCGCAGAGCACTCGATCCAAGCCGAAGAAGAGGAAATTCGATTTCAGCGATGTCCTCGAGGAAGATGTTAAATGGTTCAAAGACACGCGTCCTGGTCAGCCTCAAGAGCCGTCTCTGTCGAATTTAACCTCCCCGATACAGGCCACATTGACATCCACCGCCCCGGTGACCGAGAAATTCCGGGCAGAAACCACGGAGGTAACACAGACGAAACTGCCAGGACCTGCTGTTTCAGGACGGGAGTCGATAAAAGATGCTGCTCCTACAGCAAATGGTCTATTGAATGTTGCGCCGGATGCAGAGCTGGATGCGGAGGCCGCCACAACTTCGCACTCACCTTTCACATCCTTGGGGCAGCCCGTTGCTCCGAAATCCCGATCCCCTTCTGGACCACCAAAGGACGCTGTGAAGCCGACTCTGAAGCGCAAGGCTCCTGACGACGAAGTTGATGTAGGAACAGCCCGAGCGTCTTCTGCGCCACACTCTGCTCCCCAGTCTCCTGCTATATTGGCACCTTCTATTACACGACGCCGCACGTTTTCTCCGCTATCTGTAGCTTCCCCCGAACCAGAGACATCAGAGGTGAAGTCAGAAGCCTCTGTATGCCCCGCCACCACTCAGCCTCCCTCTAAAGAGGTGCTACCTTCTCCATTATCTTCCACGAAAAAGAAGAAAAGACGAAAGGGCCCGCCAGGCTTAAGGTTTCTCCCGGACGTCCCTGGAAAGGAAGAGCCTGAGGAAAGATCTGATTTAGGAGCAGCGGTGGAGGGTCAGCCGTTAGCTTCTGGTACACCAAAGAGTGATGAGGAAGTCTCGGAGCCAAGTGCCAAATCAAGGTCTAAAACTCCTTCCCCGGACCTCACACCCCCGTCGAAACCGAGCATCCCGCCATCCAAACCCCCTCCGCAAGATGCGGGAACCCCTCTCGCAGACCTACCGGAGTTATGTAGCGCTGCTGTCTCGGGAGGAGAAGAGGTGCAGGCGCCGGATCGTTCGTCTGACGCAGTGTTTGAGGATACAGTGGCGGATGCTGCTTCGCCCGATGCGATGGAGGTAGATGCTGCCCTTCAGCCCGAGCCGAATGGATCTACCCCGGAACACCCAGCTCCGGAGATGACGAAGCCGGAAGAAATTGCGCAGGCTGATATTCCAGTGGACGAACCCTCTCAAGCGCAAGATCGGCCTGTTGATGATGGTGTCGAAATGCGGGACTCTGCGCTGGCCCCAGATGGCGCGCCTGCGTCCCCCGGATCAAATGAGATTGCTGCGGCTGTCCCTCAGTTGGAGGTGCTGGACATCATCAAGGTCAATGGGATCGAAGATCTAGATCGATATGGTGAAAAGGATGCAACAAAGCGTTAGTTGGCCCGCTTTGAATATTGGCTCTTCAATCTTGACGCTCATTATTTCTCATAGCTGGGGCTGTCCGCACATCCTGCTCCGTCCATGGTACCACACCTATGCCGCAGGAGGGGGAGATGGAAGAAATAGATCCCCAATCATCGCCATTCCAGTCCAACATCGTTCGGCTTCTTAGTCTCGAGCGCGGGCACCCCTCGCATACGTCTTCGCAGGAACCAGTTGAACTACACTTCACCCTCACGGAAGAGGAGGCAACTCAAGTGGCGCGGTGGAATAATCGGGAAAAGACCAGCAGGTGTGTTGTACAATATCTCCATTGTCACTAGCGGGGTACTCATGACCTGGCGCATACAGCGACCTTTCGACGAGCATGTGCGTATCGCTCGTTTCGTATCCTCTTGAGCAATGTGCACAAGCGTTCGAGCGCGAGCCGGATGCAGAACAAGGCGAGCTCGATGTCGTGAGCTTCGGGCGCCCAAGACCCTGGCCACAAGATGGTTCCGTGTATGTCGTCCTTGATGTCTCCGGTGACCACGGCCCGCCCCGCAGCATCAACGTCGCGCCGCCGTTTGGATTCGTAAGTCATAGTTATCTGCCGTCTCTCTTCGTATGCCGATGCCACCACTGCACCAGGATACCATCCATAAACATGTCGACCTGGGGGAGTGCGGAGTACACCCGGGCGAGAACACCCTCCAACTGTTCCAGTTCCGCGACCATTCGGACCGGATCTTCGCTGTGGTGTTGCACCATCCCACGGGGGCGCAGTTGGCGGCGCAACAAGCCGCGCGCGACCGCGAACGGGCGTTGGAGGATTGGATAGAGGATTTGGGAAGGTTCAACCTGACCCAGCTGAAGCTGATGGCGATCCCGGTGGGCAACGTTGTGAGTGACAGCTAGCCACCTATGGGGTCGCGTGCACATCTAATTCTCGTTCATTGTAACCTTTTACTGGTGTGTTTAGATCGTATATAGTCGATATAGTATATAGTGCTTATTCTCTGCGTTCTCCAGGGTGACTCTAGCAGTCACCTATTTTGTTGCCTTCTTGTGCGCTTTGGTATCCGCTGTGTCAATGTTATTGGGTTATTTGGTTGGTACAGGGCACATGTCATTATGATGATGGTAAGAATAAGGATATTGCTGTTGTTACAATGTGAGTGCAAGCATGTATAGGATAGTATGTGGTGGGTCAGTACATAGATGGGAGTTCACAGGTTCAACTTTTATTAGTTGAAAGAGGCATGTCGTTTCCGCACTCAATCCGCGACAGCTGGCAAGCGGTCAGCTCTTAACAGTTGAATCGCTCACTTGCACAGTGCTATGACAGGGTAGTTGTCCGCCGTCACTTCAAGAGTATGGCGGATTGTACTGGAGGCGAACCGGTAGTTGTCAAAATTGCACACAACGTATGCAAAGCAGAATCTGGGAACGCCGAGCGCCCACCACGAATTCAAGCGGTAGCGGCTGGAGTCCCAGATGGTGATCATGTGTTATCCCTGGATGTTGTTGGGGGCCGGAGGAGAATTCGGGCTGACATTCGCGGGCGCGTTCCGAGGACTTGAATGAGGACTCCGTCTCTTCTTGATGGCATTCCAGGTAGCAATTTGCAGATACGCGGTCGCCTTCTCTTCCTCCGACGGCTCCGCAGCGTGGATGACGAACAGACGATCCGACAATCCTGCCAGCTGGATCAGCCTGAGCGTGTTATGACCCCGCCGGACGTGCGATGTGATCTCCAGGTGTGTGGTCCACTACGTCCACATTCAACGAGTCATGAGTGTGGCTGGCCGCGCGGAGGACTGACACTCTGCTTACTGGTCTTTGCAAGATCCATTTTCCCTGAGGGTCGAGTTTGGAGTCGGGTTCGTTGGAGTCGGAATTGCAGTTGAGCGTAACAACTAGCTGGCCTGGTCCCGGCCAAGCTGGTTCGCTGACGAATAGCTCATGGGCGATCGCTTCAGGGGACAGACTCGTGTCCTGCAGGACCTTCTCCACTGTCTTGTGCGAGACGCAAAGAAGGCGGACTGCCACGTGCCGCTCGTTGGGGCTGTCGTACAAAGTTCGGTCAGGGCTGCAGATCTTGCGGGACAGTAACACCGCGTTCAACGAACCTAAAAGAGTCACGTCTCTGCGACCATCGCTCAACGGCATCAGCGGTCGCATCGTCGACGTAGAAGTCAATCTTCTCGATCCGCGGGGACGGCTGCCCCATGATGGCCTGCCAAACGCCGGGAACAAGACATGGAGGGTATACGACTGGTGGGACTGAAGTGTTTATGCGTTGTTGTTGAGGCGGCATATCGTCGATTGTCGTGTGTGCCACTCGTTCGTACTCGGAAGCTGCGTTCAAGATGTGGTTCACCGATAGCTCTGCGTCGATATCCGATACAGCGTAGTCCGGCTCAGACTCGTGGCTCGATGCGCCGGGTTCCGCCGCAACGTCGCTTGCACTAGCGTCGTTCGCGTGGGGAGATGTCGAGCGCGAAGGAGGGCGAGACGCTGTGAACGCGACAGGCGCGGACGCGGTATCTGAGGGGGCGTGGGCGGGCGAAGCCTCGTCCTTATCATCGCGCGCTGGGACCGTCGCGTGTACCTGAAACAACGGAACGATGTGTCCCACGTGGTCTGGACTCGAGGCTGGTGCATTTTCCGAGAGTGGGATGGGGATGTCCGTTTCCACACTTGCCTCGCGCTCGGGCGTGCCGATGCTCAGATGCCGCTGATCTGCACCCGAGCCAGGTCCTGGGGGAAGCGCAGCTGATGGTTCTCGAGAAGATGGAGGATGAGTGACGTCTACACCAGTCCCAGACACAAGAGGCTCAGAGGGTTGTTCTGGAACAATGTTTTCAATATCCTCGTTCATTTGGACGTCTTCTGTGGGAGCAACAAGAGCAAGAGAACTCGGAGACGTCGTAGCATTCACATCATCCACGACCATTTCCTTCGGCGACTCGAGCTTTGGGACTTTCCGCGGATGCTCTGGGGAATCATGAGGCTCTTCCCTCCCGCGCTTTTGTCCTGAAACATCGTCCACGGTTGGTGTGCGATGCGACGGCGGCGGATGCAAAGATATCTGATCATGAACCTTTTTAGCGAGCTTGATGAAATCCATGCACAGTTTATCGGAAAGCAGCTTGAATGCTCTGTTTTTCACCATTTCCTCGTCCACGCCTGGTTTTCGCAGTTTCGCGTTTCGTTCCACGAGCGGTACCAGTATATTACGACATTTGTCGAGGATGTCTTGCGGATAAGGTGAAGGTGCAAGCGAGGGCGTAGGATTAGAATGTGATGGGAACACAATAGACGTGCTCGCAAGGTTGGTGGTAGAATGCGGAGTGTGATTTGTAGAGGTGGAAGGAACGAGAGACATGGGAGGAGGACTAGACACAAGATGCGGTTTGGGTTTCGACGGAGACAGTGTAGCGAGAAACGCGTCGACGTCGACGACTCCATTGCTCGAGAAGTCCACGGCCATCTCTTCTTCCTTTGGCACGATGGGCCCAGAATTATGCCTCTCATTAGGAACGGGGACAGTGGGTTCTCCAAACTAGGACGACGGTCAATTGTTTACGACGGCGCAATCGAAACTGAAATGGAGGGACTTACCACATCGATAGTAGACCGCGAGCCCCTCTTCCTTCCAGCCGAAAACTCACTCCTGGTGGGAGAGGGAATGATAACGGGCATTTCCTCAGTTTTTATCCGCACTCCAGACGTTATTGTCTGCGTTGGATGCTCATCTTGCGATGTCTCATCCGCGACCATTACCTGCGAAACCTCACCTATCTCTTCTACCTCCCCCGGCTCAATTGTCAGCACCTCCGTTTCCCCGGTATTTTGAGAAGGATCCCCGGGCGAGTTATCCCGGTGCCCGTTAGCCACTGTACCAGATATACGCGCGAGCAGGGAGGGCGCGGTCGGGTTGGAATCGCGTCCGCGGACCCAGGTGAGATTCGAATAGGTTGACTTCTTGCCCTTGCTCAGGGGCGCCTGTGGCTTGGTGCGCCATTGGGAGAGCGGCGTCGGGGAGCGAGGACGGTGGTGGGAGGAAGGGTCTGAGGCCATCCGGAGCTTGCGGAGTGTGGCGGGAGTGTGAACTGTGGGAGCGTGGCCTGGCGTCTGAGTGGAATCAGCCGGCAGATGCAAGGCAGGCCAGGGTGGACGGAGGGTCTTATGGGGAGCGAGGCGAGGGGGAAGTGGACCAAGATAACGTGGTGGTTTCAGTGGCCGTCATTGTGGGCGCACGCCGCTCTCACGCTCCTGCACTCCGAGAGAGTCAGCGGGATGATCGCCGTAGCCATTCAAGCGCGTATGTATTTGGCCCCGGGGACAAGGCTATCTATCCCGATCCCTCTGACCAACTCGAGCTTCACATTAACTATTCCGATATCCGGGAATGCACACAAGGGAGCCTTATATACAGCGTCATCAAGGTCGTTCCACGCTACGATCCTAAGTCCGGCGTAGTGGCAAGTATCGCTGGTATCAACGTCCTCAGCCGCTCCGCCGACAATTATTCGGAAACCATGAAGCCCACAAGGCATTCATCTAGCATGTAATCTATGTTCACCCACGCGTGGGTCAGCGCTGGACGCGCAGCACAGACGTTCATGAGTCAAAGTGAAACCCGAGATCCCACTCGTGGTGGCGGCGAACACACTCACCAAATAGCTTAGTCCCGTCCCTACCCGCAACACGCATGAGCTCCTTTTCGCCTCCGGGGTGATAAGGTAGATAGTGCGTGATGTTGTACACCTTGCCGCTGAACGCGGACCACGCGTCCTCCCGCGTCCGGTGCTCCTTGAGCATCGACGGCGTCACCCGCAATAGTGTATCGGTGCCCTGCAGCTCGGTGTTGGGAAACAGAACGCCCCAGACGAAACTAGAACTTACGCACCCGCAAATTCTGCCCAGACTTCTTCAAGTTCGCCCAGTCCAGTGGGCCATGGCCCGGGGCCAGTGCGACCTTCGCTCGTTTGGATGTGTTGGTGGGCGGTTTCGTCGTGGTGGTCGGAACAAGCAAGGAAGAAGACGATGAGGTGGGAGGCACACCAAGAGAATTGGATGAAGAAGCAACCCCCGGACGGCGAACCACGAGTGAGGGAGCCGGCGGAGGA
Organism: Ganoderma meredithae; assembly: GCA_022814645.1. Classification (NCBI taxonomy): domain Eukaryota; kingdom Fungi; phylum Basidiomycota; class Agaricomycetes; order Polyporales; family Polyporaceae; genus Ganoderma; species Ganoderma meredithae. The sequence goes on along the minus strand of JAKLMY010000524.1, from coordinate 1,295 downwards.
GGCATGAGTTGTGCGTCGGCTAGTATGCGAGGAACAGGCCCGGGTCCCGAAGCAGCCCTCTGTGCGCTGTGTACAGCAGGAAAGGCCGGCGGTGCATCGTTGTCATCTCCGTGAACCGTTTCAGTATCGTCCTCGTCTTCCGCGGGTGAAGCCTCGATGGAAGGCGATGCGTTTGGGTTCTGCGCATACAGCCAATTCTTCAGATAGGAAGTCATGAGGTAGCGTCTCCTGACCAGTCTTCAAGGTCAAAGCAGTCGCGAGGTGGACAAAGTCGGGCACGAAGGTGTTGGTATAGTGTCAAGGGAACCACATGAGCGACGCAGAGGATAGATGCGGGCGCTTGCGGTCGGCCACCGGCACTGCGGACCACTGTAGGGACTTACTGAAAGAGGCACTATAGACGATCGACAATTCACACAACAGACATAAACTACATATAACTTTGAGAGGCACATAAAGTGCATGGTGGAAGTCTCCTGCTCCGTCAACACCAGGAAATGGGCTCTCTTCGCCAGTTTGCTACAGCTTGGCCTTGCGGTGGTTTATATTGATTTCTCTCCACTGGTAAGCAGAGGTGCAGAGCAGTCAGACATGTGATCATTGGGAGCGATTTTGCATAGGAGGGTGACTCACCCAAGGCATCCAGGGGGTCAAGTGTTCCGAAAGCTTATCCGTCATCTTAGGCGTCCGGCGTTCTACGAAGGCCCGCGCACCCTCCGCAGCGTCTGCGGCAGCTCCCAGCAGCCGGATTGCACGGGAGTCGAGGAGATGAGTCTCCTCGATGGTGTCTGGGGTATGCCAGATGAGTCCCTTAGCAACCGCCACCGCAGTTTGGGACGTGTTCTCCGCGAGGTCCTTGGCGAGCTTGAGGGCGGCCGGGAAGACCTCCTCGCGTGTGGGCAGGATGCTGTGGTACAGCCCGGAAATAAGAGGCGAGTCTGGGGTAACGGTGGCCCCGGTAAGAAACAGGGATAGGGCACGGGAGTGCCCGAGAAGCTTCGGCAGAAGGTAGGAGGACGCAGCTGCCAGGCCACCACACGAATCAACACCACGTAAAGGTCATTGATGCGGACCTAACAGGCTTCCAAGGATGAGTAGACGCACCTTCGGGAGCGATGCCCCGCCGAACGAATGGAAATGCGAGCTTGGCACCGGCCCAGATGAACCGGATGTCGCAAGGAAGCTGGAGGCCTGTGACGCCAACGCCGACCTACAAATGTCTTTTTTTTTTTTTTTTTTTTTTTTTTATAATCTCGTGTATTGGCAATATCTATGTATACAGGTTTGCTTCTCTT
>JAKLMY010000523.1:0-14781 GCA_022814645.1 Ganoderma meredithae | reverse complement strand
AGATAATGACCTTCTAATGGGTGGCTTACTGGCAAATTCCGATCAGCTCTATCTCGGCATACCGGGCTCTCTCTAGTCTTCCGGTAGCCACTTCTCCTCCTCAGCCCCCCATTATCTGTCACTTCCTGTGTCCGATACTAGCCCTGCCAAACTTGCAGGTATTGAAGATATCTGGACATATAGTCGGTAGTCAGGTGGACATGTCTCTGTATCCGTGGTCGACGCCGTGATCCAGCTGGCCACTGTGCACGAGCTTCGCATCTTTACTGACATTTCCATGAATCAGGGGATGCTACTCCTGGGCCTCACCATCTTCCGATCATCCCCTCTTCGATCGCTTTGTATCTCCGGGAGCGAGCTTGCCGGAAGTAACATTTCCGCGACCTTCCTGCATGACCACCTGAGTCACTTTGCGCCCACCCTCGAGTTCCTCGATCTGGACAGCTTCCCCCTCGACATCTCTCCTTCGTCCATGACCGTGCAGTTCACCGCGCTTCGATCGCTCAAGCTTGAGACTTTCTTCGCCCCCGATTGCGACCTGCTGGGCGTCTTGGTGCGCCTATTCCCAAAGCTCGATAACACGCTAGAGCTGGGCTCTCTGGGCCCACCCATCAGTGAAGATGATGCTCCCGCATTCAGAGAACGATGTATGGAGGCGCAGAAGCGACATTCCTGGTCCAGGCTTGATCGGCTCGTGTGTGACGCCTACACCGCTTACCTCCTCGCCCTCCGATGCCCCATCCGTCGCATGGAAATTGACGTACGTTGGCAGCGTGCCAACACACATCTTGCCGAGACGCTGCGTCACTATTGCCCTCCGCATCTGTTTGTCCACATAACGTTCCTTGATGGCTTTGGCTTGTTAGATGGGATGTCCCCCCCCCCCCGAGGCAGCGGACAAGCTCACGCACCTAGTGGTCTTCGCGTATGTCGAGATCCGTCACGGACGCCGGCCTGGCAGCGGCCTGCATCGTGACAGCGCCCACTCCGATTGCTTCGTGGTGAGCCTTCAATGGCTGCTGCTTTGTCGTTCTCCTTCAGCTCACATTCCACATTTCCATTAGAACTGACTGCTCAGTGCTATCCAACACCTAAGCCTCCGCGTCATCTTCTGCTACGCCATCTACCTGTCCGCGTGGGAGGCCATGCCCAACGTGGGCCACGCCGAGGGCATAATGGACCTCCAGGCTGCTAGGGCCTGCTTCGTGGATGCGCTTCCGACCCTCAGGTACCTCTTCTTGACCTCTTGCGGCAATGCACACACGGTTTCATCCAGTACGGAGGCACCCCGCATGTGGCTCTCTTCGAAGGCGTGGTGCATCGTCCATGACGATGCTGCTGCTAGCAAGGACATCCGAGTCCATGTTGAGCCGACGAACGTGAGCATCCAGGGTACGCAGTGCGTGGAGCTTGGCGAGGAAATGGAGGAGAGGATCATTGATGAGGAGGACCTGCTGTTGTCTTATAGTGAGGAGGTACGGCGCTGATCTCTCCGCGACGTATGGACGCTGATAAGTTGGTTTTGGGTGCAGGAAAGCGAAGGGATGGGAGCGCAGCAGCTCTGATCATGAGTAGCCCAATGGCGTGGTTTTTCTGCGGAGCACCGTGCACTCTGAGTCTGTTTACATAAGATCCTTCCTGGTGACGTATGGCTTCGAATCTCATTTACTACGCCTCACTGGTTCTCCCCAACCTGACTTGTTCAAAATATGTATTTTTACTTCGGGCCCTTTGGGGCTCCACTCGCGCCGGCGCATGGGTGCGGGTGCGGTTTCGGGCGTTAGTAGGCGTTGTGGTTGCGCCATCCTGCCCCAGGCTGTCCACCAGCGCTGTCCGATTGCCTTCATGCATGCGCTGACTATGTGGCCATGGGTCTAGACCAGCCACAGCTATGTTTGGAGATGAATGCTTACTCGTTTATGTGAGGAAGGATGCGTGTAGCAGCCAAGGTATTGAGGTCGTCGTCTGTGTGCACTCATTCGGAGGCCTGGGCCACCCAGCTTTTGCAGACAGCACCAGTGATGGGCGCTTTATGTTCCGCAGCGTGGCACAAATATTTGGGCATCACCGTGTTGCCATCATGTTTTGCTCGACCATGAGCAAGTCACTCCTGCTTTGCTTTCTACTTATCATTTCCTCCCTCTGATACGACTGCACCGACAGGTGGAAGCCTGGGGATAAATCTCTTTATCAGGTGTGTGCGCGTCTCTTACTGGGGACACCAAGTCGACTGATGAAACTCTTCAGGACATCGATCCTCCCCGTGCTATCTGTTCCACAACGCATGGGAGTTAAGTGAGTTTCAACTTATGGCTTGCTTTAGTATCTCTGACAATTCGTTGTTCAAGGGATGTCTCCATCTAACGCGGATGCAAGTGCATGTGGGCAGCCTCAGCTAAACTTCGACATCTTGCGTTTGGTCTGCGATTATCTCACTGATATTCACGATGTCCTCTCCTTCTCACTCATCTGCTCTGCCTTGACCGAGGATGCGCTACGGCGACGTCTCAGGATGGCACCAGTCGATCTAAGGAAGGGCGAGGTAGTCAACAGCTTTTACAACTTCATCTTCGCCAACGAGCCGCTACGCGCGCCGCGCGTATACGGACTCAGGATTCGAACAGCCTCATACTACGATCTCCGACGTATGAACGACGCTACCTTTCAAACGATCAGTGACCGTCTCGTGGCCATCGTGAAGGCAGCAGTACGCCTCCAGTTCGTCGACTTGGCAACATCCGTGAGCGACGCCGTGTTTGACGCCCTGGCCAAGCTGACCACTGTCCGCGAGCTACGCATCTGGACCGACGTGGAGATGTATCAGGAGCCACTACTCGCCCTTCCGATCCCCTCTTCACTCGCTTCACATATCCGGGAGTGACATTGCAGGAAGCGCCATTTCTGCAAGTTTCCTGCATGACAGCCTGGGCCACTTCGCACCAACGCTCGAGTTCCTCGATCTCGACGAGTTCCCAATCCATATCGCTCCATCCTCCGTGATTACACAGTTCACTGCGGTCCGATCGCTCAAGCTCGAGACTTCCTTCTCCCACGACTGTGACCTCCTCGGCGTCTTGGTGCGCCTATTCCCAAAGCTCGATGACGCGCTAGAGCTGGGCTCTCTGAACGCATACGTCACGGAAGACGATGCTCCCGCATTCAGAGAACGATGCGAAGAGGCACAGAACCAACATTGTTGGTCGGGGCTCGACCGGCTCGTGTGCGATGCCTACACTGCTTACCTCCTCGCTCTCCAGTGCCCCGTCCGTCGCATGGAGATAGAAGCAGGGTCTTCCGGCTATCTCGCCGAAACCCTGCGTCACCACTGTCCTCCGCATCTGTATGTCCGCGTAACGCTCTACACGGGCTTCGGCGCGTTGGACGGGATGTTCCCTCCCGAGGCTGCGGACAAGCTCACCCACCTGGTGATCTTCGTGCACATCCAGATCCGCCACGGACGGCGGTCGAGCCGCCGCAATCCCGGTGACAACGTCCACTCCACTCGTTTTGCAGTGGGTGTTGCATTACTTCTGTATAACTCACAGGCAGCTCACATTCCTCATACCCCTAGACCGCATTGCTAGGCTCGATCAGACACCTCCGTCTCACGCATCTCCGAATTGTCTTCCATTACGCCATCTACCGGCCGGCGCGTAAGACCTCGCCCGAAGCGCACACCGTGGACCACACGGGGGACATAATGGACCTTGAGGTCACTAAGGCTCACTTCGTAGATACCATGCCCACTCTCCGACACCTCTTCTTGACCTCCTGCGGAGAAACTCATGCGGTTCCGTCCATGTCCAGGAAGCGATGGTCGGAATACAGGACTGAGACCCTCGGTACTTGGTTCGCGTCGAAGGCGTGGCGCGTCGTCCATGATGATGATGCCGATGGGGACCGTCATACCTCGGACTCAGACTCGGGCTTGGGTTCGTGCGTGGAACTTAGCAGGGAGGCGGAGGAGCGGATCATAGAGCGGGAGGGGCTGCAGTTGTGTGGTGACGACGAGGTACGATGTTCGGTATCTTCAGCTTACTTACCGGTGAAGCTTAGCTGACATGGCGCAGGGCGAGATAACAGCTTTCAGCGGTTCGGCAGTGGAGTAGTTTTTCGTTGAGAACTGTGTCTGTGTTATGGTCACGCAAGCGTAGTAAATATTGTGTGAAGGATATCGTTCGGGCTAGGAGCAGGACTCGCACTTTGAACACAAATATTTGGGCAAGGTTGGGTGGCTGTGCTGGGCTCGTCCGAGTCTCTCCGAAGTGGCAAACTGGGTCGAGGTGGGCAGTTACTGTGTCGGGCCTCTCCTCCTGCCATTCGTCGCAGGCACGCTGTCTTGAATATAGTGAGCTACTCAGCAGGTAAACGGTTCGTTTCCGAGTTCTGAACTTGAAAATCCCGCTCACAGCTTGTAGGAACCCGAAGACGTTTATCTTGGACCACGCATAGGCTACCCGTTCACACCCCACATTGTCGGAGGATCGCGGTAAGACCTAATTGATTATACTCTGTGCGAATAGCTTGTTTATGCACCAGCAAATCCATGTTTCCAGCGATGCAATCCGACGCGGACCTTCCGAGTCGACACGGACGACCTCAGTTGTTGAACTCCGACATCCTGCGCCTGCTCTGTGACTATCTCACCGATGTTGCCGATGTGATTTCTTTGGCGCTCACCTGCACAGAATTGACCGAAACCTCCTTTCGGAGACGCCTCAAGATGGCGCCCGTCAACCTGTGGGACGCAAAGTCCGTGGACCGGTTCCATGCCTTCATCTTTTCGAACCAGGCTGGCCGCGCACAATACATCTACGGCCTCAAGCTTCCAGGCCCATCCATCTACGATAGTCCACTAGTTGACAAATGGCGCCTTGACAATCATGTCCTGGCCCTGTTGGAGGCGGCGGTGCACATCGAGTCGCTCGACCTTCCCACCTCTGCTCGCGCGTCGTTCTTCGATGCTGCGATGAAGTTACCCACTTTGCGCACACTCAACGTATGTGCAGACGACGGCCGGGCTCCTCTGTGCGTCCGTCTCACCGCATTTCGATCTCCTCTTCGATCCCTCTGCGTCACAGAGGGCAGCTTCTACGTCGGCGATCAAATTTCTGCACACTTCCTTCACCACTCCCTAGGCCACCTCGCACCGACCCTCCAGGTGCTTGAATTAGACTTCTTCTTCTTCACCATCCGTCCCTCTGAGGTCACGACACCGTTCCTAGCCGTCAGGTCTCTCAAGCTCCGAAGAATCTCCAGCGTCTCCTCGAACTGCTTGGGTGTCCTCCTGCGACTATTCCCGAAGCTGGACAACGAGCTCACCATAGGCTCATGGGACACACGTGCCGGGGAGGACGCGTTTCCAGCAATTCAGGAACGCAGCAGGGAGTCACAGAACGCGCATGGCACCTGGCCCAGCATCGACCACCTCGTCTGTGACCCTCGGACGGCGCTGCTCTTGGCCCTCCAGTGCCCTATCCGCCGTATGTCGACCAAGGTCATATGGCCTCGCGCGTGGAAATACCTGGCCGACGTTCTGCGCCACAACGCCCCTCGACAGCTCCACGTCGCCGTAGAGTTGGACTCGGGGTTCGGCGGCCTGGACGGGCTCTTTGCTCCTGAAGCCGCGGGCACGCTGACGCATCTCGTCATGTCTGCCCACTTCGGGGTGAAATACCGGGGGGGCGCGCGCCGCAAGCCCAACAACGTCCATTGGGACCGGTTTATTGTGAGTACTGAACTTGTACTGCGCAGCCGCCGCGCCATGTCGCTCACATCCAAATCGTGTTGCTTGCCCTGTACCTGCGGATTCTCCAGGATAGATTGCTGCGCTCGATCCAACATCTCCGCCTCACGCACCTCCGGATCGTCTTCCGCGCCTCTGTGCACTACTCCGCGCGTACACCTCCACGGCACGACGAGCTCCCTGAGCTCCTGCAGATCGCATGCGGGATCGACCTTCTCCCCGCGGCGGCCCGGTTCGTCGATGCCATGCCGAGCCTCCGATGCCTCTTATTGACAGCGTGCGGCCACACGTACGTCGTTCCGCTCAAGGCCCGATGGAAAGCGTTCCAGCGGCAGGCGCTGGACAGCTGGCTCTCGTCAGGAGCGTGGCGAGTCGTGCACAACGACAGTGAGAGTCAGGCTCCGCCTCCTGGAGGGCCATCGGACGTGGACGCGACGGGATCGAGGTCGTGCTTGGAGCTCAGCCGAGAGGCAGAGGAGAGGGCGATGGACCGAGAGGAGCTACGGCTGTCTCGTGAAGAGGAGGCAGGCGATTCTGATTTTGCTCTGCACAAAATATATACTGAACCTGACATTACGTAGGGCGAGGTCCGACGGTGCGGTGAACCTACGGGGAGTTGATGGCTCGAGCAAGGGCAATCCTTCCCGGTGGAGACTGTCATTTGCGACAATGAGGTCGTAGTACTGTCTTCAACTGGGTTATGGGGCTACCTCCTCCATCATTGACGAAGCTTTGAACCCCACCGTCATCCGTTCGCCACCGTTTTTCTATAGAACTACATCTTCCGATTGACGAAATCGAAAATCCCGGAGTTTGGAAAACAAAACGATTTCGCAATATTTGGACGCACGCCGCCCACGGCGTCTCTGTTTCAGGCAGGCCCTTCTGCTCCGATGTGCGCTAACCCTTTTTTCCCCGTTCTGCATGTCAATGACAGCCGTGTCTGGTATCCCGCACTTCACTAAGTGACCGACAATTCCTGTTTTCCACCATATTTCCCCCTTTCCTTTCTCATTTTTATGGATTCCCCTCTCCCGCTCGTCTCGCAGCTCTGACATACGAATCTCCTCGAGCGGTCCCATCATTTCAGCCATGGACATTCCAGAGCCTCTTCCGGCACCAGCGCCCCAAGAAATTTCAGTGTGCCACACTCCGTCTTCGTCATTCACCCGCATTTCAACGTTCCGCTGCTTGGTTTTCCTCCCTTCTCCATTGATTTTCCTACAACGCCCTATGGCGTCTCCCACCTCCTCGTCCTCGACGTTTGCCGCATTCTCACCAACTACGCAGCGAACTATCAGGGCGACTTCCTCTCTGCAGATGTTCAAGGCCAGGACCGCCTACAGATCGACGAGACGCCCCTTGACGTCGACTGCTACTACTTCCTCGGCGCCCCTGAGGTCGAAGCCAACCATAACTACCCTATTGTCAAGACGTTCGTTGCGCTCTGCTTCCCCTCCATTCTCCCAGCCCGTAAGGCTACCCGCTTCTCCTCGAGCCAAGCCAGATGCCGAACCTCGTGCTATTGAGGGACGAGGTTTGCACCATCACGCAGTGCCTGGACTATGCGTCCCGGTCATCCCATCTCATCTCAGTCGCAAATGGCTCACTATGCCTTAACCTCCCGATCGCATCCACAGACGCACAGTGCACCCACCTTATTCCGAAAGCTGACGAGGCGTAGTTCCTCGCGAACCGCATGAGGCAGTATATCTGCGGCCGCTTCGGGGGCACAGGCGTCGACCATCCCGCGAACCGCACGCTCCTGCGCGGTGACGTGCGTCTATGTCTCGACTCGCACGCGTTTGTCTTCTACCTTGGAGATCATGGCGCGGGTGGCGACGACCAATGCCTATTCGTGGCGTATTTTTTCACGGAAGCATTCATGCACCTTCAGGACGTGTTCCACCGGCGCCGGGTCGCGATCCCCTCGGACGTCCCCGTCGAGTTTCTGTATGCACGTTTCGCGCACGCGATCGTCAGCCTGTCGGGTTACTGTCATGATGGCAACGTCGAGTTCCGCGCCTTTCCAGAGTTGCAGGCTGTGGCGGAGATGCAGCGGGTCATTCGGGAGACGAGGATAGCCGTGGCTCAGGAGAAATTGGCTCTGGAAACATATGCCGCGAGTGGTGCGGGCGGCAGCGAGGAAATCGAAGATGAGGGCGAGGAGTGGTGAGTAGCTCTCTTGTCTCGCAGCGGGGCTTGTAGGTTACATCGTCGTCTTCCACTAGATACATATGATGTGAGTGGCGATTGGCGTGTGCCAGTCGGAAACTGCCACGACGAGCTTGCCCCATCTGCGTAATTTGTGTCTTTGAGTGTGTTTGAGAAGTTTGATCCCCGTTCAGTCCCTGCAATCCATACTTGTCTTCAGGTCCACTCCTGTTACCTCACCTGCGCCGCGGCTGCCCCTGGTGGTGATAGGAGGCACTGGAAGCCACGACTGCCCCTCGGGCGCCCTCTGGAGCTCCAAGTTCATACACTCCATCGTCAGCTTTGAGTTCGCCGTTTTCAGCTCACGCCTCGGTAAAGATGTGAACCTGACCGGATTCCAAGTATAAGCGACAGGAAAGGGAGGACATTTGGGATGCAATTTGGAGGCTGCTCGAGTTGCAAAGTTCAGAAAGCGCCATCGGCTGAAGGAAGCCCGAGGTTCTCAAAGAACCACGGACGTCTCTTGAAACTCTTTGTCTACTTGGTCCTAATACTTAGTAAGGCCTGCAGTTATGAGTCTCAGATTCAGTAGATTTATGCAGACATTCAGCTATAGAATCAAATAGGCATTTGTACAGGTTAAACGAGGTTAAGCCCGCTAGTAAGGCGTGGCAGAAATGGGGAGACGCCTGGCATTAGCACAGCTTTCAGGAGTCCTCGTCGCGTAAACAGGCGCAGCAAGGACGTTGTCTTCCTCCACCATTGACGACCTTGAATTCCGCCATCATCCACTTACCGCCGTGCTTCGAACAAACTGCATCTTCCGATGGACGAGATCGCAAATCCCGGACTTCGGAACACAGGATCATCCCGGGATGATCGCAAGTCATACATCCAGGAGAAAGAGCGTCGTAAGTCTCGATCAACTAAGCTCGTGGTCTGTGTTAGCTTTTCTGTAATAACTGAATTTTACGATTCCAGAGACTCGCTCAGTGGAGCCATATACAGACTCTCATGGAGAACCCCTGTTGAATCTCGACATCCTCCGTCTGGTCTGTCACTTCCTCAACGACATTCCAGATGTCCTCTCCTTCGCACTCATCTGTTCTGCCTTGACCGAGGACGCACTACGGCGACTTCTCATGATGGCGCCAGTCGACCTATGGAAAGGCGAGCTAGTCGACAGCCTCCACGACTTCATCTTTTTAAATGAGCAGTCACGCGCGCCGTACATATATGGGCTCAAGATCCGAGTAAGCTCTTACCACGACAGCCGATATATTAGCAAATCCGACTTTCAAACGATCAGCGACCGTCTCATGTGCATCGTGAAGGCAGCAACACACATGCAGTATGTCGACTTCATAACGAGCGACGCCGTGGTCAAACTGACCACCGTGCGCGAGCTCCGCATAGTTACAGAGTCGTACTCCTCCCAGATCCCGTTACTCGCTGGGCTCGCCACCTTCCAATCCCCTCTCCGATCGCTGCGCATCGCGGGGAGAGACGCTGTCGGAAGCACCATTTCCGCGACCTTTCTGCACGACCACCTGAGCAACCTTGCCCCAACTTGGAGTTCCCCGATCTGGACGAGTTCCCCATCAATATCTCCCCCTCGTCCGTGACAACACAGTTCACCGCCATTCGATCGTTGACGCTCTATACTGCCTTACCCCACTGGCACGAGTGCGACCTACTCGGCGTCCTGGTGCGACTATTCCCAAACTTAGATGACACGCTACAACTGGGCTCTCTGTACTCGTACATCCGGCCATATGAGGCGCCGACATTCCGAGAACGATGCGAGGAGGAACAGAAGCGACAATGCTGGTCGGGGCTCGACCGGGTCGTGTGCGACGCCTACACCGCTTACCTCCTCGCTCTCCGGTGCCCCATCAGGCGCATGGACATCTCTGTAGAGTCTCCCGGTCCCATCCGATGTGAATATCTCGTCGAAACCTTGCGCCACCACTGTCCTCTACAGCTATATATCCGAATCATCATGCTCCTCTACGGCTTTGGCGCGTTGGACGGCATGTTCCCTCCCGAGGCGGCGGACAAGCTCACGCACCTCGTTCTCTTCGCAAACATCGAGATCCGCCACGGACGGGGATCCAGCTGTCGCCATCGCAGCGACAACGTCCACACCACTCGATTTTTAGTGAGACAGTGTCTTTTTTATGGCCGCAGCGGCTCACATTTCAACATTAGAAAAGACTCCTCGTCTCTATCAAACACCTCCGTCTCACGCACCTCCGAGTCGTCCTCCATTACACTGTCTACCTGCCGCCGCGGAAGTCTATTCCAAACGTGGACGTCGTGGACATCTCGGATGGAGTGGATCTTCAGGTCAACAGGGCCGGCTTCATAGATACAATGCCAAGTCTTGCATACCTCTTTCTCACTACCTGCGGCATGACTCGCGCAGTTCCGTCCCGGAAGAGACTACCAAACCATAGGCCAGAAAACCGGACGCTAAACGTGTGGCTCTCGTCGAAGGTGTGGCATGTCGCCCGTGATGATGAGGACTGTCCCTTGGATTCGAACGCGGGATTGGATTCCTGCGTGGAGCTCAGCAGGGCAGAGGCGGAGAGGATCGTAGACCGAGAGAAATTGCAGCTGTCTCGTCATGATGAGGTATGTCAATTTGCTTTGTCCGAATTGGAATTAACCAAACTAATACGACATAGAAACAGGTAGAATGGCGCGGTAGGTTTACGAGGAATTGATCCCTGCACCGATGACCGCTTTTCCCTTCGAGGGAGGACTGTCATGTTCATCAATAGCGTTGTCTCTCGTGGGTGCTCGATGGTAGACCGCTTCCGTCTTATGCCGTAAACGTTGTTTTTCTAGCTACTTCGAATCTAGCGTGCAAGTGCTCACCCATGTAATTTCGTCAAGATGCCCAAGTACCCGTACATGTCTCCCGGGCCTAGAACATTCATATCCGGTCAATGTCTTGGTGTTATGTAACCTCCGCGAAAGGCTATCTGATCAGTGGCACGGACGATATGCAGCCGTTCTATGCCTGATGAACATGGGACAAGTTCAATGCAATAGCAATAACGAATGGCGAGGCGACTGCCGGGGACAAAACAGAGACGACCTCTGTAGTGGCTTAAACTTCCGGTGGGCTGAGCCATCCATCACTGGAGCATCTACTCCCCGTGACAGACCGAGTCGGAAGTTGTACGGTCGGAGGTCGCGAGTCCTACAGTAGTAGTGCGAGGACTTACGAAGTGGGTAGGAAAGATATCCTTCTTCAGTTATTATCCTCCTCGTGGATACCTCATCACTCTTGTGACGCTGAGCTTGCTGTGCATAAAACAAGCGGGTAGTCGCGGTGGAGACAGGCAGCGCGCAGACGAGCGAGGGAGCGAGCGCTAAACCTTCAACTGATGCCCGGCGCTGCCCGGAAGACAAATATTTGGGCACGGCCAAGCCGCGGGCGCACTGAGTTTGTTTGACTCCCTCCACGAGCAAGTTGCTCTGGCTCTACATTATTTCTCCTCCCTGATGTATACAACCACATCAAGAGGTGACACTGTAGGTAGTAGATCTGCTTATGTATTGTATATGTCTCTGACTGAGGGTTCTTAGTAGCAAAACGGGCTGAAACTTCAGTTGTCCCCGTACCACTGGCACTATCGACCCTACAAAACACGACTGGTTTGAGTGAGTGCCAGCCGACGGCTTGCCTAAGTATGTATGGCTCACAATCCATTGTTCTAGGATGCATCAATTTGACACAGATCCGAGTCTACGTGGGCACCCCGGGCCTCGGTTAAACTACGACATCCTGCGTGTGGTTTGTGACTCCCTCACCAAAATTCCTGATGTTCTGTCCTTCGCATGCACCTGCTCCGCCTTGGCGGAGGACGCACTACGGCGACGTCTACGCATGGCGCCTGTCGATCTGTCGCATGCCGACATCATCAACAGCTTCCACTCCTTCATCTTTTCAAACGAGCCGTCGCGCGCGCCGTGCGTATACGGGCTCAAGATTCCTAGTCCATACTATGGTCTCCAAGGTACTGGAGAATCCGGATTTCGAATTGTCGACGACCGCCTCGTGGAAATCCTGGAAGCGGCACGACACATCCAGTTTCTCCATTTTGCTACCTCCATCAGCGCCCCCGTGTTCGATGCAGTGGTCCGGCTGACCACGGTGCGCGAACTCAGCGTAATCGCCGACGTCGTTCAGGGTCCTTTGCGCTCTCGTCTCGTCACCTTCCGATCCCCCCTTCGATCCCTCCATGTATCAGGAAGCGAGATCGCCAACGATATGATTTCCGCGAGCTTATTGCACGACCATCTGAGCCATTTTGCGCCGACCCTTGAGATGTTAGACTTGGACCATCTCCCGGTCGACGTCTCTCCCGCTTCCTTGACGACACAGTTCGGCTCGGTTCGCTCCGTCAAGCTCGCCAGTTTCTTCCTCTCCGCCGACGTCGATATGCTGGAAGCGCTCTTGCGACTATTCCCGAAGCTGGATGGCGCGCTCACACTCGGCCCCTTGCGCACCACCTTCGGAGAAGACGCCTATCTGGCGTTTCGCGAACGAAGCAAAGAAATACAGAAGGCACACGCCTGGTCGGCGCTGGACCTGCTTGCGTGCGATGCTGAAACGGCCTACCTTATCGCTCTCCAGTGTCCTATCCGCCGCATGGACATCGACGTAGGGGCGTCTGACACAGCTTGGTATCTCATGCAAACGCTGCGTCACCAGTCCCCTCAACAGCTCTACGTCCACCTATCGCTCTTCGATGGGTTTGGCGCCCTAGATGGGCTGTTCCCTCCCGAGGTAGCAGCCAAACTGACGCACCTAATCATCTTCGCGGACGTCGAGGTCCGCCATGGGCGGAAGTCCTGCCGGCGCAAGGAGGACCGAGTTCACTCGATTCGGTTTCTGGTGAGTGAACGAGCGCCTTGTATTTGAGCTCGAGCGGCTGGCAGCTCACATATATGATATTGGTATGGACATGTCGTGATGCAGAAGAGACTGATTGGCTCAGTCAAGCACCTACATCTGACGCACCTTCGCGTCGTCTTCCACTACACCGTGTATCTGTACATGCGTAAGGTCGTTCTCGAGGCGCATCGAGGGGAGGTTGGATTTGGAGCCGTGGACGGCACGGACCTTCGTCTTACTGCGGACCGCTTCGTCGACACTATCCCAACCCTCCGCTATCTCTTCCTGACTACCTGCGGCCAGACGTATGCCACGCCATCCAGGAAGAGATGGTCCGAGTTCCCGACTCAGGCACTCAACAGATGGCTCTCGTCGAAGGCATGGCGCATCGACCGTGCTGATGAGGAGCTACATCTCTCGGACTCGGACATGAAATCAGTGGGCTCGTGTGTGGAGCTCAGCAGGGAAGGAGCCGAGAGGATCGTGCACGAGGAGGTGTTGGAGCTGTCTCTTCATGACGAGGTAGGACGTTTTTCTTCATGCAACTATGGACACTGATGCGTGCGCAGGAAAAGGTATGGAAGTACAGCAATGTGGAAGTAAATTGATCGTTCTACGGACGACCATTCTATATATCAATAGTTCCATCCCCTTCTTGATGACTTATATTGTGTGGCTTAAAGTCAGGGCACAATCTACGAAGCACGAGATCCCATTGAGCCCCCAGCGTTACAAGGAAAAATATTCGACCTATGCATCAGCGTGTGAACGCAGGTTCTCCAGGTTCTCTAGGTTCTCTGAAATCGTCAGTTCTGAACCATACGGCGCTCTCTATCCTGGTATCCGCTCACTTCGGGGTGAACTACCGACATGGCGCGCGCTGCAGGCTCAGCAACGTTCATTGTGACCTATCTAGCGTGAGTAATGTACTATGCAGCCGTCCCTCCACGTCGATGGTACTAAACTCATATCCTGATCGTCACACTCTCCCGATGTTCCAAGACCAACAGGTCCCGCCCTCGATCCACCTCGCTGCGCACATCCGCATCAACCCGCTCTTTCGTGCCCAAGTCGTCACAGATGCCCACAAAACCGCGTCCGGAGTCGCCCTTCGAGTTATTCGTGATGCCAGCCGGTCAGTGCACATGGCGCGCGAGTCATGATCACAACTTGAGCCATGCAGACTCTCATCGCATGGTAATTCCGTGGAGATGAAGAATTGATCCCGCCCCTACGGCCGTCCTTCTCATCGTGCAAACACGTTCGTTTTCGCCAATGACATCGTCTCCCATTGGCGTGATTCTAGTGCAAAGCTGCTTCAATCCCATTCTGCAGGCCCTCGTGTTCCATTGGCCAATGTTTTCGCATACTGTTACTATTTTAACGACTCGCACTGTTTTAATGACGTCTACTTACTCGACCGCCGTCTTCGAATCCCGCCAGCATGCCGACTCGGAATCCCACTCCCCGGCCTTAACGCCACGCTCGACTCCGAGCCTCTCCTCACCCGCTTCCGCTTCAAGCACTCCCCAACCCCGTCCAGCCCGCTGAAGTCCCACTCGCTCCAAGTACGCTTCGCGCCAACCCGACACCCTGCTCCCACCAGCAGACTGGCGCGCGTGCACGTTGGAGTGGACCGATCCCGCTTGTCGATCGCCGGCCAGACCTTCCGGATCGCCTTCATGCACGCGCCAACAATGCGGTCGTGGCTCCGGAACGGCGACCGCGCGATGTTCGGGGACGGTGGGGCGGGTGCGGGCGCTGACCATCCGACGAGCCCGTCTGGAAAGTCAAGGAGCTCGCCATCGAAGTCGGGGAGTGGCCCCTCGGCACCACTGCACGACCCCCGGGCAAAGATATTTTCGGGAGAAGGACTGCATGGAAGAGAGTCGGGGAGGACGACGTGCTCGTAGTGCTCCTTGCAGAGCTGCGACAGCTCCGTGAGCAGGCCGGCGAGAGGGTGCTGGGC
>JAKLMY010000522.1:0-14867 GCA_022814645.1 Ganoderma meredithae | reverse complement strand
TAGCTACAGTAACTATCTACATAGCCTGAAACCTTGGGTCCCTACATGTATATAAGGGGCGACACCTCAGCAGTGACTCCCCAGTTTTCAGTCTCTTGTCTATCCAGCTACTGCTCTGAGAGCAGTACCTTCACACCTCTACATCCTCTAGACCTAACAAGTCTAGTATCCAAACTCTAGTCAACTACTAGTCTTTGGTCTAAATGGCCCAATATATTGAACAGTAAACCTGATAGATTGAGGATGTAACAGAAGCAGAGAGAGAGGCCACCATGGCTCTGGGAGTTCAAAGTGGAAAGCAGCTGGACTTTTGGTCAGCCTGTCAACAATCATATCTGCCAACTTTCACACAAGTGGATTTACTCACGAGAGATGCTAATGTCGGGCACAGAACTGAGATGGCAGGAGCGACAGGCATTGGACATTTTTGAGAGGCTCAAAGATGAGAGTAGTAGGAGATGAAGATTGTGCAGAGTGCAGTAACATTGGAGTGACAGTAAGACGTAACAGCGGTATTGATTGGTGGCAGACAGATGAGGTTGAAACCTGGGCAGGTCAATAGGGTGTTCGTCCAGTGGAAGTAAGTTCTTGGCCTGATGCTCTCAATGGTTCATTAACATAATTGGGCCGACAACAAGTGTTTCCGCCAGTATATCTGCTGGTGTAAACACTGAACTCCTAACCCTTTACCAACTTATGTAGTCTCAATGCTGTGGCCAAGACGTGTACATAATCTGTTCCACAGTCTTTCACCTGGTTTCTATGGGCGCCAAACCTTCAGCTGTTGGATTTGCTTTGGCGATGCCACGATGAACTTGGGTGCCACTACCGTTATTCAACCCTGCCCTCCATCATCACCCCCCCCACCCTGTCTCTTTCCCATTTCTTTCTCTTCCAACATGTAAGAGGCTCTCTAGTGGCAAGTTCTGCACTTCTTCCTGCCCCCTGGCCCTCGATTTGTGGTGACGGTTCGTTCTTTCAATGCATCAATTATCCGTGTCTATGCACTAATCATACTGCTAGCTACTGTGTCCCTTCAACATCTCCCCTAACTCCAGTGTGGCATATCACCCGCTGTGCCCATCCTTTTGGACCTGACAACCTTGGTAAAAGCAGGGCGTGATCACCAGCTGTAACTGAGGCTGCAAGACAAACCACCTCAAGACTGGGATCGTGTTGATGGATACTTGGGTGCGGCTTCAAGACCTGGATCCTTTGCACCTCTTGAACACGCTCGGTGAGTGCAATTGGCAAAGTCAGAGTTTTATAAATCTGACTTTTGTGCCTTCTCAACCACACTACATTTTGGAGAGCAGATGGCCCCTTTCTTACCCACAGGCGATAATGCCCAGCCAGTCCGTAAATTGCCCAAATTCAAGAAGAATCGCTCCGCTGCAACCCCTGCACAGTCAGATGAGATGGGCATCGACCCTGTCAGTGCTCCATCAATGTAAGTTGGCAGTTTTTTTGTGCTCTCTAGTTATGGTCTAACAATTGATACAGTGGTGCTTCACTCCCGGACATTCAAGCTGTAAGATCTAGGTCCCACATCCTGGCTGCTTGGTGTCAAGATTGAGCGCAACTGCTTGAAGCATTCCACAGATGTAGTCAGGCATATGGCCCCAACCAAATTGACGAAGACTCATATTGGAACCCATAAGTACTCAATGCATTTAGAAAGTTCCTGTGCTCATGTGTTCATCATCTAGCCCCAAATGTATGCAGCCCTTGGGAAGGCAAAGTGGCATCCCATGTTGGACTGAGCGGATTTGTTATTATGACCCCTACACAAGTTTATGTGCCCAAATTCCCAAGAGACGTAGATGTTATACAAACATACACTGATGGCCGTTGGGGCGTCAATGAGTACTCTCGACATCCCCAGATCTACGTCAAAGAGATGACGCACCTCACCTGCATTCTCACCTCACCCTGCCCATCCAAAATCCCTGAAATCCTCTTCATCACTCTCCGGGCTGACGAGCATTGGGCTAAGGATCCTGAGATCATAGTGCATGGGCTGGGTCTTATTCAGGAAGCCGTCCAAGAACCACTGCGGCAAGCGGCAACTAGTGCACTGGCCTGGGTCAACTCCATGCAGGATGTTAATGAGAAGGCTCACTGTTACTGTGTCTTCCTCGCCATGCTTCTCTGTCAGGTCCTTGACTGCATGTCTTACTTACCTGCTGTGTCAACTCATTCGATTGCTGTTGCTGCTCACATTCAATGCATTTGTCTTAAGCTCTGGAGAATGAAGACTTACCAAACCATCATTGTGCCCCACATGGAGAGCATAGGGGATTACAGCCACTCACTATTGGATGTCATAGGGGGTTTTGTTCGTAAAGATGCAGTGACGCAGACGTGGCACCGTGTTGGTATTCCGTACTGGGTAGTACAGCCCCTTACTGCTTCCCTCATTGTCTGGAAGGTTGTAGAGGAGTCTCCTCTCCCTTATGAGCTATCGAACAAGCTAAGTGACCCCCCATTCTCCATTGTGTGGGTGTGTTTGTTGGTGTCTCGAACCTGACAGGGAATTGGGTCTGCAGTATGGTCACCTCCATCTCTAAGCATGTCACAGGTTCTCACCTGTCCTCACTCAAGCTTGGAGCATCACCTGACGCCCCTGTGGTCAACGCATCCTCGTCAAAGTGTGCCCGACTGCAGGAAAGAACTTTGGTCACTGCTCACCTCACAATGGGGCCTGCTAAACAAGTTGGCACTGTCAACAAATTGTCTTGTCATCAGAGATGTCAGGCGGCCGAGGGGCAGCTAGTGCCAGAGCGAGACCCAATGGCCAGAACCAATTTGGGACAGGCATTGAACAATGCATCTGGTGGTGATACTTTACACCTGGCATGCCACTTCCTGCTTTTTCCATTCATTGAAATTGCTGGCGTATGGGCAGATGCTCTCCAGGCCGTCACGCCACTCCCTCAGAGCCCCAATTCCGCCATCTATTTCTATCCTCCTCCCTTCCTCTTAAACACCATCACATCGAAGGCCACACTCCCTGCTGGATGCATTTATCCCTTGCATGCCCGCGAGGATACTAAGGTCGAGCATTACTTGCACAACTTGGTCTGTATCTGCGACTTCTGTTATTCCCGCCTGTTTGACATCAGCTTGGACAATTGCCCCCTGACAATCACTGAATGGCATGCTGCACTCTGGGGGGACTATCAACCACAGACTAGTGTTCACGTGGGAGGAAAGGGATCTAACACCCATTGCGCCAAATGACATCTCGGAGAGCACAACAACATCGGTGTCCTGTTTTACAAGGTCGCCCATATGGACTCATATAATGAGCACACAGTTGTAGTGTTTGAGGATGTCAAGGTTGATTGGGCGATGATAGCGGCACAACCAAGCATGCAGGTGTCCCTCCTTTGGGAATTGCACAAGATCAATTTCCACACCAAACTTCTCGCTCTTGATGCTCTGCTTGTTCAGAAGGACTCTTGGATGGAAGTCAATCGCTGGAAGCGTGAAATGCTGGTATTGGGAGTTTGGAGACCACCCTCTTCAGCAGTGACAGTTGCTGCTACTAGTCATGAGGAGAGACTTTTCTGTTGGCACACTCCACCAGACACATGCTGGGAGTCATCTTGTGAGTGGCTGTGGAGCTTTGCATGTGTCCTGACAAGGTGGCCAGGTTGTCCAGAGGTTGTCATTCAGGGAGCGAGGCAAACTCTGGATGACAAAGCTCGATTCTGGGATGTTCAGGGGTGCGCAGTCTTGTTCTATATGCAGACATTTATCTCGCAGTATTCTAGACTCCACGTTCCACCTGTCCTGTTCAAGATCGTATAATGAATCAGTTCGTATCTGTTGCATGTGTATTGGGTTTTGGTCCTACTGCAATGAAATGTGCTCAGTTTCGACTATCCGGATAGGGTTATAATGCAGTGAGTGTGTTCCTCGATCATCATTCCAAAAATTGCAGCTCAAGGATTCTGATTTCAGGGCATGAAATTTCGAGGAGGCAACAGCTAACCGGAATGACTGTGCCAAAAGAAATTTGATTGACAAAGTCAATGCTGACCTCAAATGGCGTTGGTGCACAAATAGCAGGATCACAACATGATGGCACAGCAAATTGGCATGCTTGTGTATTCCAATCACCGACAGTGAAAGTCCCTGCCCAGGTAATGTGCCCTCCCTTGTGTTCTAATCCACTCACCATTCTGCCTAAGTTTGACAGACTTTGTTCCCAGCACTTCATTTGTCAGCCATGGCTCCTTACTCCATGAAGCAGAATTCCTTCTAGCATAAGGAAAAATGGGCCTTCCTGGAGTGAACCATTCTCGACACTGAAGTTCAGGAGTACGTGGTGAAAGCGCAGTACAACAAGGCACACGCAGTCCTCGCTGTTCACTTTTGCATGGCATTCACAGGACCAACCAGTGGCAAGAAGGATGCCGCCTTCCAGAAGCGACTTCGTTGGACCAAAAAAGAACGCAAAGCTCTCATTGTCTACCAATGGGCTGAGACCCAAGAAAAATGGGAATTCCGTATGTCACAGCTGAATGATGTACGTGTTCTTAGCATGTTCGACGACAGAGCTGACGGCAACATTTTACAGCACATTGCCCAGTGGCTGACAGGCTGGCAGGTGAGGGCTCGCCACACAGGCATGCAGGGATGGCATCCTCCAGTCATTGGGAGACCCAAGACGTGCAAGCTTCATCAGCTGACTGGCTTTGACATTTTTTGCAAGAGTGATGATGTGCCTCCTGGCTTGAAGTACATGATGTCAGATGGACTATGCTGCGACCTTGTAGGCCTGAATGCAGCACACACTGCTGCCTGGAAAGCCTTGTCACCGGAAGAGCAGGCTTCATACATCGAGGTCGCCCAGGAGACATTTGAGGATGCTGGAGGTCCCTGCCAGCCTTGGTTGAAGAAGGAAAGGGACAACACGAACGATACACGTGTCCCGTATGTGCTCAGTTTCTATCTTTGTGTTTCTGAGCAACTTGTCTGACTTTAGATGGTGTAGAATGGTAGAGAACATTGTCTCGTCTGTCAATGAGTTTGTGTGCATTATGCAGGAGAATGTGAGATGGAGTGTGTTTGTCATTTTCGGGGGTCCTGATTATACAGGCAAAGTGTGTATCTATTCATGAGCAGAGTATTTTAAAATTTCGCCTGCAAGAATCTCACCAATTTCTCTAGCCAAACGGCCAGCATGAATTGTCATAGTCTAATGTTTTTAGATGCATTGCTTCAAGTCATCGGGTAGATACAGATCGATTTCGACATGGTCTTCTCTCTCTGGGTAGAACAGTCTCGACAAGGTATGTTCACCACTTTTAGCAGTGGCCACTATCACTCAGTCCACACATAGGTCCGCAAGAACCAGAGGATCACACATTTACTGAAACTGCCCATCGGGCCATTGAACGTAGGTGACCATTGTGTTCCAGAGGCGACACACTCTGACCTCTGATTGTAGATTCTCAAGCGCAGGCAGCCTTGGATGGGGGTGTTAGCCTTGATTGGGTCACCACAGGTCCTCAGATTGCACACCTTCCATCGGAGAAGCCGATCAGTCAACGGCGGACACTGCTGCACTCCTCCAGGCATTGAAAGACCTGACTTTGGCAATAAAACCACGTCCCACTCCTCTCTCCATGTCTTGTGCTGTGTCCTCAGACGTGCTACTTCCTGACGTGCCTATGTTGGATGGGGGCAACGGCGCTCTCGTGCACCCTGATGATCTCCCTGTTGGCACTCCAATGGTCCTGCCTGTGCAGACCTCTGAGAACTCCGCCATACCCGTCCCTGTGCCCTCACTCCTCGACTTCCAGCATGGTACTTGAAGTGTCCAGATCGACAGTCAAATGCTCGACACTCAGGCCTGTGGTTGGAGTATCATGGGGGAGTATGACATAGGGTGCCCGTTGTTGTCCTCGCTCCAAGTTGAGAGCGCCATGGACTGGCAGAATGACTTTGAACCTGTCAATCAGGCTATTGTAGACCATGCATCTGGTTGTCTGACACATTTTAGACAAATGGAAGACTGATACTTACACTTGACTGCATATTCCCAGGCAGTTGCATGCAACGGAGGTGTTAGCACAGCACCTCCCAAGGATAGTGCCAGCAATGCTTCAGATGGCCGAATTGAGAAGGTAACGGGCAGATCTTGTTGCTGCAAGGAGCCTGAACCCTCAGGCATGCCGATGCCAGGCATTCGTGGCCTCGAGGTCATCGAATGGGTGCTGCGACCCCGCAACTCTAGGAACTGGAAGGACACGGAGGACAGGTAAGACATTACGCTGAATCATGGAGCATCGCTCATAGAATTTGGCCCAGGTCTCTTCTGCTCACCATGCACCATAAGACGTAAAGGAGAGATCAATGAGTGGCAGCGCATAGATAGATTAGATAGTGAGACAAAGAGGGATCTGGCACGGGTCTCCATCTAATGTGCAATGTGAACCATGTGGCCGGAGGAAACCTCCAAGGCACAGACAAGATGCTTGACTGAAATTCACTTTAGAGCATGGCACATTAGTGCCATCTCCGCACCAGCCGTCCCATGCGACACACTGGAACACTCAAGCCTCTGCTTCACCTTCACACATGGCTGATTACATCTCGATCTTCACCTGGAAAAATGTAAATCCTGATATTTACGCTATTGTCACCACATGCTCACCTTCAAACTCATAGACTGGTCAACCTCCTGAACAGAAGAGGCTCTGGAAAGAGTACCATCCTGACAAGCATCAGCACATTGTCCAAGTTTTTCTTCACAAGGGCATCATGTGTCCTCTTGGTCCTGGCCGTGACTACCAGCTCACTGGCTTCCTTCCGGAGGAGGGGAAGTGGATGCTCCTCAGTGACCCACAAGTGAGAGGTGACCTGCCTGTGCACTGCGACGCATGCTATGCGATTGTGCATTTCGCCAATGTACATTTTCTGTCAGGCTTCGGGGAGGCTCTGACCAAGGCTTTTGCTGAGTGGTATCACTCTTTGGGGGAAGATATCTGGATATGGCCCCCTGAGGAGGAGGCAACATTGATCATCATCTATGGCATTGGTACCCGTATCATGTGCATTGTTTTCTGGACTCATGTATGTGTATCAGTGTGATTAAACTCTTGAGGATGTTCCCGAGTGTAAGCATGCTCGCCGTGACCTGAGGGCACCTCGTGCAGACAAAACAGGCAATGACTTCATAGTTGTTGCATACCCTCAGGTGAGCTGAGCTATTCACCTCTTGATGAGCTAATTATCAATCACAACATCGCAGCATGCCCAGGTGCCCGAACTCTTTGTTGTCAGGCTCGACCGCAAAGGTAGCCTCGCCATCTGGCACTATCCCGCCCTAGCGGAAGTTGTCTATGGATGTGCCTGTTCCAAAGACGCAGTGAATTTGGGTATTTGTGTTTGGGACCCTGAGATTGCGTCTTTCAAATTCCATCTGATTGGTGGTCTTATCTACACAGTAGCTGGGTATGACTTCATAATCATACGGAACGAGCGCAACACTTGCACCCCCAGTTTAGGTATGTATATCGGACTTCCTGAAGAGCAAATGGAGAACCCTGTTCAGGTATGTTTGGCCAACCTTACGCTGTATTTTAAAGCCTCTGACTTGCCGTTCACAGCTGCAGAACATACTGTTTGACGATTGTACAAGCATGGTATGTGATTACACTGCTAGCTTAATGACACAAATCTAACTCGCTTCATAAGCATTTGGCGCACCCTGCACTCTCAACAAGAAGGTGGCGATAAGATGTGAGTGTTCCTGGCACTGCTTTCAAACCACTTTTGTCTAATGTGTCTGTAGGTCAACAGCCACACATCCAAGGACTCTAGCAGCTTGGAGGATGACACACCCATCAGAGATGACAAGCGAGGGAGAAATGTGGATAAAAGCGATTGGGAGGAGGACATGAGCAAAGCCACGCCCATGCGGGACTGAGGATATTGGGTAGCACACACAGTACATAAGTTAAAGATATCTGTCAAAATGTGCTGAAAAGTGAGCACACGGAATTGAATGTAATTAAGTGAGGTAAAGTACGTGAGCAGCAACCCCGGAATCTCTGCAAGTGAACAAATGTGTGAACACCATATACATGTGCTTACCAAATCTCATATATTATCACGGAAACGTACCTGGATGCAAAGCATGCATGATAGTGGGCAGTGAAGCGGCAGCCCATGGAGGACCAGACCAAATTTCTTTCAAAAGGGAACCCCTCCGCGCTTGTCTCCCTGCTCATCTCTGACCCCTCCCTCCTCCCGTGTCATCATGGAGTTCTACCACATATACATCCAGCCCAATCGGCCAGAAAACTTCAGAGTGTTTAGGTTTGATGTCATCGACAACAACAAGGTGCTGTACTCGAACACCTTGAGGACCGCATGCAAGCAGTGGGCCAGTCCCAAGCCACCTCTACCCTCATACTGTCCACAATGCGGTCTCGAAAATGTGCCCCTCACTTCCAACCTGTGTTACAAAGTGGGGATTGCTGGTGCTTGGAACTTTCTGGTACATCACATCACCTACATGACTATTGCAAGCTATGCCCACATGTTGGTCGGTTACAGTGTTTCTCATGCCATAAAGTCCATGTCCCCATGCAGCAGGGTCCAATGAATGAAGGCCTTGAGCACATCGAGTCTGTCCATGCACATGACCATGAGGTCTTTATGGAGCGCAAGGCAAACAAGGCTAAGAAATGTGCCAAAACACGCACAAAAGCAAGGGCGAAAGCACAGCAAGAAGACTCCGGGGACGAGGCAACGTCAAGGGTATCGAACGTGCCTTTTGGGGTGAGTGATCAATATATGCTGCATTCCACTGCTTACCTATACATGCCGACAGATGCTCAACAACACAGCAAAGTTATTGGTGAGTAATGTTACTCAATCGTATGGTCCGTCACATCTACAACTGAGCCTGCCAGGATCTTGGTACATCGAGTGCTGGCAGAGGGCATGGTTTGAAGGTAGAGAAAACGGAATATGTGTGTATGCGCAGATGCCGTATTTGATGCCCACTGTGCTCATAACTGAACTTGTGTATATAGGCAACTGTCACACATCTTCCAGCCATAGTAAGTCATACTAAAAGAAACATAGAAGTCCAGTCGTATTGACCCTCGCAAATCTCGTAGAACTATTACATGAAAGGCTCTCAGTCTCATGCAAGACATCTCGATGTGAGTTGTCACCTCCTGTATGCATGCCATGGACTAACGAAGTTGCAAGGGAGCCGAGGATAAACTGCGCATGGTGGAGTTAGTCTTCTGGGAGGTACGTCTGGATGTAGGGTTTTCCAACTCGTTTCGACGCTGATGTTCTGCATGGAGGCAGCGCAATCGAGAGCTGCACGTACACCGAGTTCCCATACAATTCGAGCACAAAGTCCTCCTATACAAGTTGCCATACTTCCAAAGCATGCGTGGCCCCTGTGTGTTCAAACACTTCTCCTTCGAGGGCTCCATCTGGTGTGATCTTCCTTAGAGTATAAGCCTGATTCATCTTGGGCCTGAGGACGACGTGATCTTCGTACATGCTATGGGCATTAGGTGCCATGAGTTTGGGCAGCAACTGGAGTGTTACCAGTGCAGGCACGGCCTTGCACTGAACCCGGAGTGGGGCATCCATGCAACCATCAACATACCCCCCTGCGGCACCAATGGCTTGTCATATGGGGCAAAGTAAGTCATGAAGCCCATCGTTTCATTTCTTTTCAATTAAACACCAACATCACAGCATGCTAGGACCCCAGAGATCTATTTGTTCAATCTTGACCTGGCAAACGGCCTCGATGATGAAGCTAGGCTCACACTGCCTTGGGCGCACCTCATCTCTGATGCTGCGTTCCTCCTGATATGGCGCGAAACAGAGTCTGCCTGGGCCGCTGTTGGGCATGGTGTATCATCCGGTGTGATAGAAGCTCCCATCATGCTTATTGCGCATCCTCTGGTGGAGTTTCTTGTGGGCTCTAGTGAGGTGATTGCCTGGCTGGAGGAGTGGAGGTTGGGTGGTGGACCTAGATCATGTGCAACTACACCAGACGGCAGCAAGCCAGGGAAGGTGACGCGCGCGCTCTCTCTACCAGTGTCTGACAAATGATTTGGCCTCGCTGTTGCCTCTGCGACCAAACTGAAGACGAACGCGGTCATCGCTCAGCCCTCCAGCCACTTGACTGCTAGCTGAATGTCTATCAGCCACCCAAGCATGGCTTGCGATGGTCCTAGGTCTGTTTTCCCTTCTAGTTGGCACACGCATCATTCACCGGACCATAAATCTCGCGTGCTGCATGTCTCTTCGCCACCTCCCCGCTGCTGGGATGAAAGCTATTCGGCTGCTTATCCCAGCCACCCATGCGTGATCAAACACCCAGCGTCAGTGATCTCAGATGAGGACATGGTGCTGTTAGAGGGTCCTTCATCAGCACCACTCATCTCAGGTGCTCATGATTCTGCCAATGATGACATTGAGGTGATAGAAGCACCTCTATCCACGAAGAGATCTCATCAGTCACAGAAGAAATGGTGCGTGCTTGCCCCGAGTGACACGTGCGTGTTGCTCCCTCCGAGTGCACTATCAAAGAAGCTGCCTATCCCCTCTGTGCTGCCCACATTCTCCGACAACAACATCATACTCATCAACAACCCTTCGGCTGTGCTCACATATCATTTTTCAAAGAAGCCCCATGCATCGGCATCCTCAATGCAGTCCATCTCGGCCACATCCCACCACACACAAACATCTTCCACCTATGGCTGTACCAATAGCCATACCAAGGAAGGATCCTCCAATAAAGTGGAGTTTGTGAAAGACAGTTCTGTCATTCCGAAGAGGCGCCTGTCAAACTGGCATGGGCGGAAGATCATTGACCTCACGTAGCCAATTTTCGCTTATGCATAGTTGCTTATGAGAGCCCTGTGCTTCTGTGTAAATGCCATCCCATCTCGCCTAGATGGCAATGTGAATCTCTGAATGGCCTGCGCTGACTTTAAGGCAAGATGAAGTTTTGGTTGTGGCGTTGTCACACTTACTCCTGAATTAACAAGGTTGAATATGCTTGCCCCTGTCTCTAGTGTGTGCTTGTCCAGTCAAATCCCCCTGCAAGGAGGTCCATTGCATCAGCGAGAGTCAGGGCTGTGAGAAGGACAATTGTGTCTGCAAGGGTCTGGGCTCTCCCAGCTCAGGATTGTTCCTCTGTTGGGGCTGTGTAGCCTTTCGCTCTCACCTGTAGGCAGCGCACGGGGTGAGGAGGAAATTTGACCCCTCACGCCCTGCTGTCTACATATCCCTGGCCTATACAGGAGGTCGCATGGATGAAGGGGGTGAACACAGATGCTGTATCAAGGGTTGCGCACCCGGACTGAAAGCGCACAGTTGAGCTCTCTCCGGCCAGCTACTGTGCACGCTGGGAGAATCACCTCGCAATAATCTCAATCTTAATACGATGACATGCCTCATCTGGATGCCGATCTTTTCAGCCTCGCTGGACTCCAGCCAATGTAAATTGCACTGCTTCAAAGTGATCGGCGTGCTACGGCACCAAATTGCAATAACGCAATCAGCCAGGCAGACGACACGAATGCCCATCATGTGTAATGGTATTTTATCTAACATAATATGGTAGTGTTTATCTGACAGCACCCCAAAGTGCTAATGCAAAGCGACTGAGGATATGTAGATGAGGTCAAGTTCAAATAGCAGATACGAAGGTGCACGGTACGCGCACGATCCCAACAGGCACCCATAGGAATAATGGTTTGCAAACTCTATTCTCGAGTTTAATAACCCAACCTTTTCTCGCTGACGACTGAGATACCTTCTCAACTCGCTCGAGTATGCCTATTACAATCCCTAAAAAGGTGTTCAAGGTTAGTAGATGATGCTCAACTAATACTGTAAGTTGTGCTTATACACGAATCTATCAGGTCTTTGCGCCGGTGATCAAGGGGAATGTTGGCACTGCTGGGGAAGTTAGATTTGGGAAACTAATAAATGTGAGTATTTCTTTGAGCCCTCTTTACGCAATTTCAAACATAGAAGAATGCCTCAAATAGGCGTTTACGGGCTATTTCAGGTGCACTGTAGAAAGGTGCAAGAACAATGTAATCAAGGTGTTGCCGCCAGCAGTGGGAAATGGAGACTGGGTCTGGCCACGAGTTTCTATCCTTGTTTGCTAGGTACGTCCCATCACCTGCATGCAATAATTGTACATGGACTGACTGAGCTCACTCGCAAAGCCGGCCTGCAGAATTCTAGGCTGAGAAGAGATTTACGCGTGAGTGCTGGAGTCTATAGCTTATCCCATTCTTCTCCAATGTCTTTGTATCCCAGTCTTTGCAAAATGTTGAAGAACTCTTACAACTGAGACAAGATGACATTCATCTGTGATGTCAAGAATGCCGGACGATGAAGGTTGGTGGATATTATTGGATGTACGTACTCGTTCCGGTGATGATGTGCACAATTGACGCAGGCCGGGTTTGGCACAGGGTGTTTCGTATGTCTGAAATCTTGATCATGTAGATTGGTCTGATCTATTTCTTGGAAGCTATTTATATTGCAAGTGTGCCTCAAATTGATTGATCGAGCCTCTCTGCTGAGCCGAGCACTGCAACCCAGTCCTGTTATCATATGGGCCCATCAAGGTCCTCACGGGTACTAGCCTCCCACCCTATTCGCGCCACTGGGCCGCCAGTTCACATCCTGAACAAAACCCTCTACAGATAGCAATGCTGGCCTCCCTGCCCTCTCAAATGCACTGCTTGATGTGCAAGCCATCCAAAAATTGAGACATTACCAGTCCCATATGGTATCATTCCATCTGCTGTCACGTTGAGCGCATCGATCAATGATGCACGCAATCTCGCACGCACCATGACAGCGGATGGACGAGACTGCAGCTATGCACCAGAGTGGGGGCATTGAATGGTTGGCAGAAGGGGTGGTCAGCAGCACTGGTTGGCGGGAGAGGAACAGTTGGAGGGAGGCAGGAGAACAGGCTGGTGGAGGGACGCAAAGGGCAGAGACAAGTGCGGGGGTGACAAGAGCACATGTGGGCAAGGAGTGGGCGGGTGGGTGTTATGCGTGAGCACAGGTGGGGAGCAGGTGTGGGGGGAGCGGGGGGGGGCAGGGAGTGCACGGGGGCAGACAAGGAGACGCGGACATACCAGTCACGCAGACACATCACCAGAGCGGGCTCCAGTCATGTGAAGGGCACTGTTGGGCTGCACGCGGTCGCTCCAGTCATGTGAAGGGAGGAGAGGGAGGTCGCACACCCTCGAGGGTAGTTTGCCCTTAGGTGTGTACACCTCATTGTAGTCTCTACACGCAGCAGCACAGTACTAGTGGATTTGATGCACCTTGATGACAATTTGGTCAGGCGCTGGTGAGGGGAAAGGCAAGTCGAGATTCTGAATGATGCCGACATCACCTGTCTTTGTTTTAAAGCTAATGGCAGTGAGCTTGGAAGGAAGAGAAGTGGAGGGCATGGGTATGACGAGGTGCAGTGTGTACGTTGTGTTAGATGTGCCTTTGTCTGGCAATTAGTGTAGGCAGAGGATCTGGGGGTCAATGATGTGTCATGGACAACATTGTGCAGGATGAGCATTCTGAACAGCATGTCTCTGGCCCACACCATCAAATTCCAAGGGGCTGTCTTATGCCTGTGCAAGGAAGAAAATTGAAGAAAGTGCAGTTCATATGCAAATTAGCAAAGGTGGGGCTCAGAGCTCCTGACTAATACTAATCTCCGGTGGTCTTGCCCAGTCTTAGCGATGGGCACAAAATAGGAGCATCCACAGAGTGGTCCTCTAGAAACTCAGACAGGATTTATGGGGGACATTGTCTGACATTAATACTCAACCCATGATGCACAGCTGTGGAATAATCATGTATATTGTGTTGATGAGCAGATCCTTGGATCCTTGGATAACTGCAAAATACAATGTGGGTCAGGAAGGCGGATTAGCACTGGTTCCAATTCTTTGACTTGGCAAGAGTGCATCGTGGATCTATCTAGCCAGATCATGGCAAACTGAGGAATTTGCATGAGTAGTCACTAGCATTTATCAGAGGAGGCTGTCGAGAGACTATGAATACAGAGATAAAGCTGGTCAAAGTTGAGAGCAACCGCCAGCATGGCCACCAGGATAGGGCGAAACACTTCATCAAGGGCATCTAAGATGACCTTGGCAGGTTGGACCTCGACTCATGCCAGCCATGGCTGATCCGGTAAGGAGGACTATAATCTCTCTATAATGCAGTTGCACTCATATCACCCAATGCTTGCAGTATGCACCATCTAGTTGTAAAAACCCAGGCTGTGCTAGACATTCAGATGTATGGATTTAGTATGTACCTATATGGCATCTACGAAGGAGCACCATTGACTCATAGTTATTTTGTATCACAGGAAGTTTTGTCAATTTTCACATTCAGGAACAATCTGATTGTTGGAAATGAAGAGCTGTTGAGGACACATAAGTGTTCACCCTGCTCAGCAGCCAGGTGCGTCCATTGCCGTCGAATAGCCAACACTGTCAACACTCAACGCCGAACTGCTTGGGTAACTCATTTTCGTTTGCTTTTAAATAATACAGGAACAAATGTCGATTGATGTAGAGCCTCCACGGTATTTTTTTCTACCGCTACTCGCCCAAGCCAGCTAACACCACTAACAAGGGCCTCGGATACTAGCTCATAGACTCGCAAACATGCCGACAAGATGGAGCGGGCGTACGCAGCTCACTCGCTTAGATCTCACACCGGGCGTCCTAGCCACAGGACCTCGTCCCTCACTGTTTATAGTCACTGTCGAGGTGCCAGGGGCTGTAATGTTCTCGAGGGCCTCCGGGTTTGGC
>JAKLMY010000521.1:0-14868 GCA_022814645.1 Ganoderma meredithae | reverse complement strand
TTTTATACATTCTTCATCTTATCTTGCTTTATCTAACTATATAAGCCCTTATAAGATCCTCTTTGCTTTTCCGATGATCGCTTCCAAGTTCGGTTGCCGGTGAATGTTAGCGCCCTTCGGCCCGCGGTGCACCGCAGCTGCAGCTCTCTCTCCGACGCAGCTCATTGCAGAAGTACTTTGGATTAATTTCATCATCTCCATTCAACATCCCACTAAAGCTGGTTTAGATTCACCTCAGTTATTTTAGGGAGTCGTGGAGGATGCAGGTGGTGAGATGGCGAAGGTCTTGGACGAGTCCTTCAATTTGAAAATGGTCGGGTTAGGGTCGGAAGTCATCCGAAAGGGGCCCTGCCCACGGAGTCCGGACCCCGCACGAACGACCACGACCTGCTCACATCTGCTCACGCCGTCCACGGCAGATCAAAAGTATTAAAATACTGAAATGGATTTATCAAGCATGAGCAAGCGGGAAAGGGAACGTCTCATTTCTCAATTGCAGGATTCCACCGCTGGAAGGTTTGTCTTCATTCTCGGTGGTTCAGTGGCGGCGGTCGATACTTAATTCAAGACTGTCAGGCCACTGGAAGAGCTCCTAAAGACGTACGAGCCTCAATTTTCTTTGTCAAAGGCTCCATCTGACCTCTGTGTCGCAGCGATGAAATGCTCTCCGGTGCAGAGTCACAACGCCTGCGCACCTTCTTCTCCAGCAACGGCATGGAGCCCGGCCGCGACCTCGACATGTACGGTCGCTACGAATGATGGGCGGCCTCGAAGCCATCCAGTTGTTGTACGCCGAAAGCGTCGCCGCACACGGGAACACGTGCGACTCCGACGCCGCTGCACGGTCTGCCGCCACGCAGGAAATATACGCCAAACGCTGGGGCCCGACGCGCGTGCCCATCTACAACCTCATCCTGCTCTCCACGCTCATCGTCCCCTCCGTGCGCCCAGCGCACCTCCACCTCGCCCACTGGCTGATCTCCGACGCCCGCGTGCCCGTCGACGGTACGGACTTGTCGGGCTCGACGGCGTTGCACCACGCGATCTCGACGAAGCCTGCGTTTGACGCCGAGTACGCGCAGATGCTCTACGACTCGGGCGGGCGGGTCACGCAGCGGAACCGCTGTGGGGGCGTTCCCGCGCACGAGATCTGCTCGACGTGGGACCCGACGAACAAGGCGCTCGTCCGGCGCGCGGCGAACGCGCTTCAGTGGTACCTCGACCATGAGGGCAACCTCGACATCAAGGACTCGGACGGCGTCCCACTGCGCCAGTCGATCAGCGTGAGGAAGAAGCTGGCGGGCGCGGGGATCCAGGTGGAGACGCGGCGCGTTGTGGATGCCGACGACAGGCGGCGGAAGCGATTGGCGGGTAAGGTGTGCACGTTCTGTGGCCGGGAGCCGAGGGGCGACGTGAAGCTGCTGCTGTGCGCCAAGTGCAAGATGGCATGCTACTGCTCCGGGGCGCGCCGTGCCAGACGGCGGACTGGCCGCATCACAAGACAATCTGCAAAAAGGCTCCGGCGTGATTGCAATGCTGTCACGGCGTACTGTAGGGGTGGGTCTCTCACCAACAACCTCGCGCTCTCTCCGTTCTTAACGTCCCCTTGGCCAAACTGGTTACACAAAAACGAGATGTAACATTCTTGGATAATCAATCTACTAGGACGGTGCAGCATGAGCGAAGGTGATCGCTATCTCAGAGAAGTGAAGATGGATGAACCTAAGTATGCGGACTTCGCGATGTATGTACGCTCAGTGGTGCCGCAACGTGGCCCGGGCGCACGGTCCATGGAATTTGAACGGGTGCGCTTCACGTTGAACGTCCACTATGTTGCTGACTTGTCTGCGCTGGGTAATTGAACCAGATGTCGGTATTTTTGGGCGACGGTTCGCTTACCAAGCTAGCGCAGTTAAACTTTGGGCCTGAGATTACGGCGAGGATGCCGACTTGCATACAAATCAATGTCATGGTGCCCGTGAGTTCTATTCATCTCGTTCCTCGACCAGCGCTGCCCTCAATTGATTACAAATTTATTTAGTCCTACAATGGGTTGTTCGCCAAGAGTAGAATTTTGAGATGACTCCTCGCTCCGTCTCTTTCAGTGACGACATACATCGTCGGGCTTCTTGCGATGGCTTGGCTCTTGCGGCCGAGCCTGTTACAATAATGTTGATCTCATTCCTGCAGCCCATCGCTCGGGGTGCAACCGCTGCTCTCTTCATGACTAAGCCTCGCAGGTGGGCTGTTTGTGACGTCGTTGAGTGCTCAAACACCCCGATGTGGATTACCTGACAGGCCACGGCTGAGGGTATATAAGACGTCTGGTGTCGTTCAGCTCTTCCACCAACAACCATCTCATCAACATTCAACACAGACAGCAGCATGCCTTCAGTCAGGAACGCGAGTGTCATCTTCAACGAGATCCCGACAGGTAAGAGTATCTCGACTCCTCTGCAGCGTTGTGACCGTGCTGACCTCCAATTTGCGAAAGACTATCCGCTCCCTGGCAAGCATGTCGTGTATGACACCTCCAAGACGATTGACCTCGAGAACGTCCCACTCGACGGCGGAGTCCTCGTCAAGATCCTCGTGCTCTCGATAGATCCGTACCTGCGGCGCATGATGGTCGGTCGCGGCGTTGAAAACTTCAGCGTGAGTAGCCCGCAATCTTCTCAGCGAGCGGCGAACATCGACTGACTACATGGACCTTGCGATAGCCCCCATTCAAGCTCGGGCAACCGTACGTAATTCGGCTATCGTCGCTACATTTTTTCCTGACCGTGATTTTCAGGATTGTCAATTACGGCGTCGCCGTCGTGCTTCGCTCGGAGAACCCGGCGATCAAGAAGGGCGATCATGTCGTCGGGCTCGAAGGCCAATTCCGTGCGTCTCCCCCATTCATTACATGGGTCTGCGGTGCTGACTCGTGTTAATCCAGCTTTCCAGGAGTACGCCATTGTACACGACTTCAGCACGATTCGGGTCGTAGAGAACACGGAAAATATCCCGTGGTCGGTGTACGTCGGAGTGCTGGGGATGCCTGGTGAAACGGCGTATTACGGCTGGACGGAGTTTGCGAAGCCTAAGAAGGTATGCCTTTGTCATCATGCGGACCGCTCACGGCTAACGCAGGGTGTTTGAATAGGGAGACGTCGTCTTCGTCAGCGGTGCAGCAGGTACGGCTTATACCACCTTCTAACTTCGAATATCCCTCTGATCACATATCTGCGTACGTTGCAGGACCCGTAGGAGCGTGAGTCGCCTGTGGACTGTCCGCAACAACCACTGCGAGTGAAAAACTGACGGTGTGCTCTCTTAGAACTGTCGTCCAGCTTGCGAAGGCCGACGGCCTGAAAGTCATCGCGTCTGCGGGCTCAGACGACAAGGTGGCGTTCGTGAAGTCGATCGGGGCCGACGTCGTGTTCAACTACAAAACCACGAGCACCCGCGAGGTGCTTGCGCACGAAGGTCCTCTCAACCTGTGCGTCTGCTGTGACTTCTACTCTCGCCCGTGCTCCGCAACTCACGAGACGTTCGCAGCTACTGGGATAATGTCGGCGGCGAGACTCTCGAAACGGCGCTCGACTTCTGCGCCCGGCACGCCCAAGTGATGGTGCGTTCACCAGTCTCGCCTCCGCACAGTTCCGCACGCTGACTCGTTGTCTCCTGCGCTGACAGGTGTGCGGCAACATCTCCGCGTACAACACCCAGTCACCGTACGGCGTGAAGAACCTGCAGCTGCTGGTCTGGCACGAGATCACGCTGCACGGATTCCTGTATGAGTCGCTGCGGCCGAAGCACGGCGACGCGTTCTTCAAGACGATGCCGGGGCGTGTGGCGCGCGGTGAGGTGCGGTACAAGGAGCACGTCGTGCATGGGCTTGAGAACGCGGGGCAGGCGATACTGGACGTGCAGATGGGGCGGAACTTCGGGAAGAGCGTCGTCGTCGTGGCGGAGGAGTAGAATCCCGCTATAGCGGACTCAGGGATACGTACTGGCGGTATTGCACATATAGTTCGATGGATACTATTGGTCATGGCCGATACATGTTGACGTCAAGAAGGCCCAAGTAGTTGCACGAACAAATCGTGGCTGATGCCTGCGTGGTTGACAGCAACATATTCGGACAGGTGCAACGCCGAACATACAACATGAAACTGAGACTTATTCGTCTACGCGCACCACTAAGTTACAAGCACCATCCGCACAGGACGTCGATTCTACGCAGTGGAGGATAATCGTCCGTCTTCTTGACCAAAGGATAGGCTGTCGTGAACCAGGTCTTGGAAGGCCCCAGGCCCAGTCCTCCGGGGCCCAAACTCGGAACTCCCAAGCGTGATAGCTGCTTGAACTCGCGATACTGACCAGCACCGAGTATATATCGTAGGTGCCGACACCTGGCTTGCCGTCAGTTCACCTCTGCGCTCCATGTCGGGGTCATCTTCCAGATACGCACGTCCGACTTCCAAGCCATCCACTCATCCATGAGAATCAATAACGATCGTGACTTGGCTATCGCAGCCGACCTGCTGCGTGGAATTTCTGTGTCATCAATTTAAACTTGGGGCCATATTCCAGCGGGAACTGCAACGCGGCACGCGTGAGTTGTCTTTCGCCTGTTCTCCCGGCACGCCTCGAAGAATGCTACAGGGTCAACTATATCTCAACGCTTGTGACATTAATGATTGACGTACCGATTTGACACCAGGAAATAAATAGCCTACTTGCAGTGCCTGAGCAAAATGTCACT
Source organism: Ganoderma meredithae (assembly GCA_022814645.1). Classification (NCBI taxonomy): domain Eukaryota; kingdom Fungi; phylum Basidiomycota; class Agaricomycetes; order Polyporales; family Polyporaceae; genus Ganoderma; species Ganoderma meredithae. The sequence continues at coordinate 10,115 of JAKLMY010000521.1, read as the reverse complement.
TCAGCTCTGGTATCTCGACGAACCAGGTCGGGCTCAGAACCTGTGAATAAATCAGGCAAAATTCCTCAACCGAACCGAAGATGCTCCGAGTTGGCCCACCTCATTTGACAATGAGTAATCCGCCTGAACACGAGTGACGTCTCCAGTATCCTCGCGGGAGATGTGATAGGCCTGTCACACTCTCTCAGAGGTCTTCCGCTGAACGAGACGCAGGAGACGAACAGAGAGACTGAGCAACGGAGCCAAGAGCTCGGCGTGAGCCTGAAGCATACTATGCGATAATTGCGCCTGCGCATAAGTCAACCCGAGTTGGTATCCCCCTACTCTGACAAAAAGAGGGCGGGGAATCGGGTGATTGGGGGGATCGAGATTGATGGAGAGCGTGTGCAAACGAGTCAATGCCCGTATCTCTTCGGCAATGGCAACCTACGCAGGAACCAAGCACGTTAGAAAGTTTTTGGGAAGAGGCTCGCATCGTCGCACCACGGGGATTTCGTCAAGTCCAGCTGGTCGGAACCGATGGATCTCCAAAGTCAGGAGTCGGGGGAACGCCGTCTTCACGTGTCGTAGAAGCGGTATGTCTTCATCGTCGGCGCAATACTCGAACTGGAGGTGGTCCAAATGAGGAAGCTGGCATCGAGAAAGGACCCAGAGCATCTCGGTAGCGGAGAGGATCGGCGAGTGCCACGCCGGATGCTCCTCCAGCTGTATGCACAATGGTGCGGGCAGCATGGTAACGACAGCCGACGTAGAGACGGAGGGAAGGATATAATCGGTCCTCGACAGCGGGGAAAGATACGACGAGGTCCTCTAGCTCCGGCCACGGGAAGGTTGTGTCCAAGTCTCGTGGCCAGATGGCCTGCGGCGGGACATCGAAGGGCAGTGCGAACATCAGGTGCAGCACGCGCAGCTTTGGCATGCCCGAAAGAAGGGTAATGAATGGAAGGACTGGGCCATCCGGAAGCTGTCCCTGGAGGACGAGCTCACGCAGGCGAGGCCAGCGTGCTGCAGATAGGACGTGGAGGGGCGTAGACATGCTCGGGAGGTGAAGAACTTCGAGGCTATCGTGCATGTGCATCAGTACGTCGGCGAGGGCATCCCGTTCCAGAGGGAAACAGTATGGCTCCCTACGAAACGCCGGCTGTATGTACCGGAACGACTTGAGGGGCGGGAGTGAGAGCGCATGGACGTCAGTGGGGAGACGCGGCCGGGGGCTGAAATTGAACAATACGAAAAGGAAGTTCTCCAGCTGTAGAGCCGACAGAATTGAGATCAGTGTCTCCCACTTCAGCCCGTGCACCTCGTCGCAAAGGAAGGAGACAGTGATAGAGCGCAGACGGGGCATCGAAGGCAAGACGGTCTTCAGGACTTGTCCATCAATGACGCCGCAAAGAAGACGATCGTCAGAGTAACAGAGGCGATGATCTTCATCTCGCATACTCATGATATCAGGACAATAGTCGGCCAATGAGAGCGATCTGTCGCAATAACATGAGTGCAACGCCGACCGAAAGATCAATATCACAGTCACTGGCAGTGGGCCCATAGGATAGGCGGGATAAACCGCTGCAGAACGATAGGCCGGTATACAGCTGCACTACATCGCTTGAAGAGTATCGGAATGCTTTCGCTCCTCAGAGACTTGCACGTAGCTGATAGCGAACGGAGACCCCGCTTGGGGCGCAGCAGTTCGAATATCTGAAGGAGCACATCCGTGTTCAAGCTAGATAAGGGTGACTTGGGAGGAGCATTTGAATATTTGCAGAAGGCTAAAAGTGTCCTTCGGACGCACCGGTCTCGGTTGACACTATGCATGGCGACCACTCTTAAGATCTGGTAGAAGGAGAGGTTGAGGAGAGGTTCCTTGAAGTTAGGACGCCGGTACCACACGGATGTGCACAGCATTTGAAGCGCCATCTTAAATGCCGATTTCTGAGCTTGAATTGGCGCATAAACTTGAATAGCGCCGCTCACATCCATACTTCGCATCTCCGATTGCCAGTGCCACGCGCAGCTACCCTCTACGAGACCAACAACGACGAACTAGTTATTCCTTCGAAGAGGATTTATCGCCGAACTACATAGTTGAGGTCGCCTGGATACGGTACACTATGCCCACGACGACTGATCCACCGGCGCCATGGCACGGCCGAGTGCCCGTACTTCCACTGACCAGCCTCGCCTCTTCCGTCCAATCCCGTGTACTGACTTCGTAGCTCGTGCTTATGTGCGCAACGACATCTCCGTATACAGCGCAAAGTCGCCCTACTGCGCGAAGGCTTGCAGCTGCCGACCTGGCGCGAGATTGACACACTGAACCAGCCGAAACACTTCTTCTGCCCAATACACCCGCCATCTCACCATCATGCGCCCCACATCTCCGTGAAAATTTTGAGGTGAATTTGAGTGAGCTGCAATGGTATAGAAGAGAGACGATGAAGTGGGATTCAAAATACCTTCTGTAAGTACCTGCGTCGAGAGAGCCTCCAGCGGCGGACCACGGCCCGAGGATCCTAACATTAAGCCTCGGCAATCGAACTCGAACGCGATTGGATATTGTTCAACTTGAAAGGGATTCTCTTTGTTTTTGCCACCTTTCACACGCTTCTCCTTTGTGATCCTTTGAGAGAAAGCACTGACCCGGAGCATGAGTAGGTCCGGCGATTGACGCCAAATGTGACTCCCATCACTTCAGACTTGGACTTGGGGTTCTCAGTCGGAACGATCACCCACTCATAGACATGATGTATCTGATGGCACAGGCGCGACGAAGTGACGCCGAATCTCAATTATTCCACGAAGAAGAGGACCAGAGTACTTAACCGAACATTCTACATTTTATCAGTGCTCTTACAGCGTATCGATGAATCCCGAACCATTCAGAGCCTGATGGATTCGGGCATCACAACCCAGTCTATGAGACACGTACTCGTTCAACTGTATGAAACAATTGAACCATGGCCAATTGTGCAAGGTCTCTGCTAAGGGTGTCGTGAGAGAGGTGGTTAAGAAATTGAAATTGGCCTCAGCTGTGTTGACACATGGCGCCTTGTAGGCGCTAATTCAACGGTTGAACTTGGACGTTCAAGTTCAACGAGTCGCCTTCTCCTCTTCAACTTCGTGCGCTATTTTTCTGCATCTCAAAGCTGTAGGATTTTGCGCAACTTTACTCAAGGTATGCATCTGCTTACAGTACTCAATGTCGCTCTTCCTCCGTGAGGTGCGGACCACTCGGACTGCCTCGTGTGCCACGCCGAGGCTCAACGAGTCAACTCGTTGCCTCCTACCTAATCTGCACTTATTGAGTCACGAGTGTTCCATCCGATCATGGGAGCCTTGACTGACTCATTGTTCTAGGCCGATTAGACGTGGTGATTGGCTGTGCGACGTCTGCAAGAACGACCCTGCTCGGACGTACCTCACCTCAACGTGGTGCCGCCAGTACAACGGGTAAGCCAAATCCATCTATCCGAGTCATCGATCAGGGTAGAACAATGAATTCTCCGATTGATGCGCGTCCCATACCCGTGTTGACGGCACAATTCTCATCAGCGCCTGTTATCCGTCCATTCTTGGACTTCAACCACCATCTCTGAATCTCCAAGTCCTTGGCAGTATAAAATGTCTCTCTCCACGAAGGATATTAGTAGCAGCTGTTTCTGCCACTGCTGCTCAGGTATGAGCGGCGTCCACTCCACCCATCGCGACAGGAAGTCAACTAACCATCCCATCATTGCACAAGACACTCGCCAGGAGGGCGCTCTCGAAGGTTGGAGGAGGGAGCTTCGCCATCGCCTTATTGTCAACAGGTCCAATGGCGCAGATTTCATTCGCAAATATGTCCCCTCCAAATCCACGAGCCCGCCTCCCGGAGATATCGAGAAGGCCCTCACCAAGTTCAAGCAGCGCAAGCCGCAGAAGGGCCATGAGGTAGATTCCTATCCAGACCTGGTGCGTATTGTCCTGCTTTTCCTTTGAATAAACCCTCATTTCTCCCTAGCTTGAAGCCCTACGTTCCCTTGTCTCGTCATTCCCCGCTGACAAACGCCCCGACTTCATGGACTGCCACAAGATCCTGCAGCGTTTCCCATTCACCGCGTTCGCCAAGAACCACCACTATACGTATCCTGATATCACCATCTCCTTTCCCGGCAAGACGCTTGACCCAAGCCAGTCGCCGGACTGGTTCAACTTCTCCGGAATCATGGAGGCCAAGTCGGAGCCCACGGAGGATCCGTTCAAGAAAAAGGGTCTCAAGCACTGCAAGACCCTCGTCCAGCTTGCGGTGAACGCTCGCAACCTGATGCACGCGCACAGCCTAACCTGCACCTTCGTCTTCGGAGTTTATGGCTCGGTGCTACGTATCTGTCGTTTCGACCGCTCCGGCGCGATCATATGTCAGCCACTCAATTTCCAGGTCACCGAGGACCTCAAGGTTGTTCGGCAATTCTTCTGGAATTTCGTCCACCCCACTGAAGAAGGTCCATTTGTTGGATGGGATCCAACTGTACGACGACTGAGCCCACAAGACGAGAGGTGGCTGCAAGCTCGCCTCAGGATAGCCAAGGTTCACGTCGACACGAGCATCTTCCCCCTCGCCGAGGCACGATCTCTCCAAGTCCTCGATGATGATGGCGAAGGCGCCCGCACGCTGCAGACGTTCATCGTTTTCAAGGTCCTCGACGTCAATGGACGCCTCTTCTCCCGTGCAACCACAGTATGGAAAGGCTTCCGCGATACTCGTCGTCTCGTTAACGGCCAGCTCATGGACCATCCCCGTTCTCCCGACGACTTCAAGGTGAGAATCATCAAAGACGCCTGGCGGCAGACCCTTCGACGCCCAGAGAAGGACGATCGTTTGGATACCGCCGTCCCCCCGGGTGAACGAAAAGGCCTTCCAAGTTTGGTTTGTGGGGTCGACTTGGGCGAGCGGGAAGTGCGCCTTTGGGAGTCCGCACTTTACGGTGCGCCTCAACCTGTCGCCCTCGATGGTTCACACCACAAGTCTCGTTTGTCCTCTCCGGCTTCGCAGCGATCGACGAACTCTCCTCCGTCACTATCTGTGGCATCTAGTTCCCCCGACCATCCTACCCATCGACCATTGCAGCAGACGTTTACGTGGAGACAAGGACGGGGCGCGAAGTACTGGTACCGTGAACGGAGCCACGTGCGATTTGTTGTGGCAGAAGTTGGGCGATCGGTGACACATTTCCGAAACACTAAGGAGCTCGTTATGGCATTCCGAGATGCCATCATCGGTGAGTTGTACAAGACGACCTTTCCTTGTCACCTGTGCCCTCATAGGTGCTGTGCTTCACACAGGTCATCGTACTGCAATGACCAAGGGCGGCATCCTGCATCGGGATATCAGCGTGGGCAATGTCTTGATTGTCGACAACCCGGCTTCGCATGATCGATGCTACGGTTTCATTCACGACTTCGATTATTCGTCCATGAGCCGGGTGGCGCCACAGGACGATGTCTCATCCTTGTCTGCGGCAGAACTTGACAGCCTGCTACTTGCCGACGATTTTCATGACTTTCTCAAGGAGAGAACGGTAAGGATTCATCATACATTTACGTCTGGTAGCAGGTACTGATAACAGTTGCGTTTCCAGGGCACGTTCCTGTTCATGGCTAGCGAGCTTCTCACCCCTTCCTCGGATCCCATCATTCATGCCATACCTCATGACCTTGAGTCTTTCTATTGGTTTCTTCTCTGGGTTGTGCTCCGCCATACTCAGCATGTCGTAACGAACATGAAGGGCAAAAGCAGGCATCAAACGTGTGCTGAGGTGTTCCAACAAGGCGACGCCCAAGAAGCCAGCAAGTCGAAGACGTTCTGGCTCAAATTCTACGCCAAAAACCTTGAAGTCTCGAGGAACCAGCCACTCACCGACCTGCTGAAGCGGTTCGCTGTGCTTGTCAATGACGACAAGGTGGTGCTGGACTATGACGAAGTCCTACAGCTGTTCAACACAGCTCTCGCCTCCGAGTCATGGCCGGACGCCAAACGTGACGGCCCTCTCCAGTACATCCCCCCCGACATGAGGACAGTCAATGAGTTCTCATCCGAGGACTCTGCATACCGACGCCAGCGTCACGCTCGCAAACGCGCTCGCGCCCTCTCCCGCAAAGGTAAGGGACGTATGACCACCCCGGAGGAGTCCGACGATGACCCAGAGGAAGACTACGACGAGCCCTGGGAGTCGGACGACGAAGACTTGGACGAGATACTCTCCGCCGCCGAGGCAGACGATGTCGAAGCCAACGGGAACGATGACAACCAGTCCATCCACTACGAAACCTTCAACCCCTCTGACTATCCTGGGTTCGACGAGGAGGACTGGCAAGACGCGGCTGACGTGAGCACGATACTACGCTTCGACGCCCAGGAGGAGGACCTTGATATCGACCCCGCGACCTTGCGGTCTCTGCGAGACATGCACTTGGCGCCTGCTCCATGGGAGGCTGGCCCAAGTCTCGTTCAAGCAAACCCCGCGTGCAGCGAGGTGTTACAGCGGCCGCAGAGGGCCCCGACGTCGAGCCACGACAGCGTCCTCGTACACGGGCGCAGACAACTCAGGCATCTGCTGTCGCGGCAAACCCTCCTGAGATAGTTGGAGGCGGCAGGATTACGCGGAGCGGTCCGCAAACGAGGAGCATCACTCGGGCTGGAAACAGTGGGGAGACGGCTCGGAGAAGCGAAGGGTCTGGCAGGGGTAATCGCGGCAGCAGGAAGGCCCGGTGAGAGCTCCGAGGTTTAAGTCCTGGCTGCAATCTCGTACGATATCAACAGTTTCCCATCTCAGATATTTTTGTCACTGCATTGTTTTCGCGACCACATATGCATCCAATTTCGAGGTACATTGCATGGTGTCGATGCTGGTGGCGGCGTCGCTATCGGGCCCCAAGCATATATCCCTCTTCAAGGTGATCGACGTCAACTGTCGTCTCTTCTCTCACTCAACCACAGTCTAGTCCGGCATCTGCAACACTCGAATTTTTCTTGAAGGTTGTCTCTTCGATCTGCCCGGCAGCGGCAGCGCCGACGATCTCAAAGTGCGAGCCACCAAGGCGGCAGCCTGGGGGGCGTTCTTCTGAATGACAGGCGGGCACGTCGCACGCGGTGAGGTGCAGTACAAGGAGCACGTCGTGTGCGGGCTGGAGAACGCAAGACAAGCGATCTTGAACGCACAGATGGGGAGCGATATGGCCAACTCGGGGTAGCCAGGTTCCGTCCGCTGATGCAGTCTTTCATACGTAGCTAGATCCACAAAATTGAGGCCGGAGACCTTTCATTCGGTATCTGTACACAATAGCGTCTCGACTTCACTACTATATCAACAGTAGAAGGACGGCGTAGCGTCAATCCGTGAGATCTACAAACCAATCAGGGCTGAGGTGCTATGGACAGCATCAGACATGTAGTGGCAGCTGGACGGACTAGATAAAGCTCACCTCAGTTGAAAGTGCAGCATCGTAGCGGATGCACGACACATCGCCCATATCGCCCGCACGGAGTATGCGATAAGCCCGCCACGACCCGCCAGTTTTCTCGCGCCCAACAAGCCGCAGGAGCCGAACAGATTTGCTCAGCAACGGGGCCAAGAGCTCCGCTTGTTCACGAAGCATCTTAGCAAGTGCCGCATTCTGCGCGAAACTCATTGCAGGCACAGTGAAGGATAGGTTCCGGGTGACCAAGGGAGTCGAGATGGAAGGAGAGCGTGTGCACACGACTGAAGGATCGTAACTGTTCCCCAATGGCGACCTGCACAACAAGCATGAAATATCGGTATTAGTGGACTCTTATGTATCACCAAATGCGCGATCGTACCATTGGAATCTCATCGACCCCAGCCGGCCGAAATCGATGGACCTCCAAAGTAAGTAGATGGGGAAATGCGGCATGGAGATGCCGGAGGAGCGATGCGTCAGCGTCGTCGGCGCGATACTCCAACTGAAAGTGGTCTAGATAGGGCAGCCTACACTGCGAAAGGACACTGAGCATTTCGGAAGCCGAGAGGATGGGCGAGTGCCATGCGGGACGATCCACCCACTCGTGCACGCAGTGATGCGGGCAGCAACGTAGCGATAGTCGACGCAGAGATGAAGGGAGGGAGCTGTACACCTGATTGTCCGGCGTTGGAAACGACAGGACAAGCTCCTCCAGGTCGGGCCATGGGAAGGAGAAGTCCACGCCTCGCGGCCATACGGGCTTGGGGAGGACGCCACGCGGCAGTGCAAACATCAGACGGAGGATGCAAAGCTTCGGCATGCCGGAAAGGAGCGTGATGAAAGGGCTGCGTATATCTTCTGGGAGTTGACCCTGTAGCACGAGCTCGCGCAGACAGGGCCAGAGATCCGCGGATAGGGCGTCGATAGGCGCAGACATGCTCGGGAGGTGAAGGATTTCGAGGCCGTCGCGCAGCCGTACCAGTACGTCAGCAAGCGCATCCCTCTCCGGAGGAAAATAATGGGGTATCCGAGGCCAAATGAACGCCGCCTGTACGTATCGGAACGATTTGAGGGGGGTGAGAGTGAGCGTATCCGCATTAGAGATGAGACGTGGTCGGGGGCTGAAGTTGAATCGCCGGACGCTGAAAGTTTCGAGCTGTGGCACGGAGAGGATGGACGTCAATGTTTCCCACCTCAAGCCGTGTATTTCTTTGCATATGAAGGAGATGGAAATGAAGCGCAGACGAGGCATAGCAACCAAGACTCCTTTCAGAGCTGGTCCGCCCATGACGCCACAGAGAAGACGATCATCGGTGTAGCGGAGGGCACGATGAGTACGCAACATGCTACCGAGATCAGGACAATTGTCTATTAAGGTAAGGGTCCTATCGGAACAACTTAAGCACAAGGGTGATGATCAAAGGTCTTACTTGCAGTGAGGTTGCACATTGGGCGCAAGAAGGCGGTCGGGAACGACGGGTCTGTCCACATTGACGACACAGTTCTTGAACAATGGTGGAGCGCATGCTCTCCGGAGAGACTTGCAGGTAGCCGAAAGTGAACGTAGCCCTTCTATAGGCCGCCGTAGGAGCTCGAAAATTTGGACGAGAACATCCTCAGGCAACATCTGGAGAGATCTTCCTAACGTGAAGTGGCTTAGGATGAGTGCACAACTTACAGATTGGCAGAATTCATGCAACACCGTGAAAGAACAGCGTTCTAAGCAGGTGGGTTGCAAACAGGTTGCAGATAACAGGTTCGACTTCGACACCCGGCCTGGGACGCAGTGCCACGCGGTGGGCACCTCCTTGCTGTGCGATGGGTGCGCCGGACCTTGCCGGGTTACCGTTGAACGTTGAACCCTCCAAACTTGAATCTGCACGAATTTTTTTTGTCGTCCAGGGAGCACTCACCGCACATGCCACACCGGTACCTGATCGAACGCGCTCGCTCCAGCAGCAGGAATGGGGGACGCGAGACCACACCATGCAATCCTCTCCCGACGGCGACTCTGATAGCGACTGTGAGGACTTCGAGTTGGAGCTGTAGGATTCGGACGGTGATGACGCACCGCGCCTTGCCGCCACCAGTGCAGACGGCCGCAGCGATGGCATGCGACAGCGGCCTGGGCGCAGACGATGATGGTTCCTTGGACTGTGATGGGGACGACTTTGGGTTTTCGCGAGTGCTGTCATACTCGAATCAGGAGGGTTAGGAAGACGCGGCGGATGCGAGCGCGATATTCAGGTTCGACATCAATTTGGAGACATTGACAGGGCCATGGACTTTCTGCCGTGTCAGATGCTCCAAGCCTCACGCAGTGTTTGAAAGGCTTCAGCTTGTCCTCTTCACTACCCATGTAGCATGGTTGAACGATCCTGGACTGATGAAGCATCAGATCAGGCTCGTGAACAGTCCTAGGCGGGATCGGAGTTATGAAGCTCTAAAGTAAGAGCCTGGGATGGACAGTGTAAACAGGCTGCAATATTCATTGTACCACTTCGCAATTTGATGAACTTGGGCTGTTAAGGCAAAGGATCTGACTGTAAGCCAAATACAAAGGATCTTCAGTCAGTGAGCGAATGACTAGTATGAATTACCAAAGTACCTGTAAGCCAAATACAAAGGACTACAGATACTAGTCAGTAACCAGTAAG
>JAKLMY010000520.1:0-14970 GCA_022814645.1 Ganoderma meredithae | reverse complement strand
ATCAGACCGCGTTCTGCCGTAAATAATGGGGCCGGTATGAGAAGGTGCGGACCCCAATCATACCTCAATCCATCGTCGGTCTCATCTCTTCTTTTCTTCTACGCGAGCCGGGGCTATGTTCCAGTGGCATCCATGACTGTCTCACTGGCTCGGCGCATTCATGTTTGCAGGGCCACGCAAAGTCTCTCCAATGGCATCACTCACCGTTTACTCCCCCTCTTTCCACTCCTTCGCATCGGAATTCCGTAGAAGTGCCTCAAATTTGGACTACCTGATGGTAATGTTGCAGTCCCCCCGTCAGTCGCTGTAAATGGTGGCTGACCCAATATCCCTTCGGCATATTGCATGGCCGAGCCGTCCTACACCAGGCGGTCAGCCATTAACTGCACTTGTCATATAATCCCGCTGTAATCATGGCAGTGGCTCGAGTCCTGCAGCTTTCCAGAGGATCTCATTATACACAATGAATCGTCGCGTCTGCCATGTATTAGTAGAGCAACAGAGAGCGGATCCCCAGACCAGCCCAGACCTCTTAGGCCGCATTTCCTCCAGAGACTCTGACTCCTCTTTAGCGAACCATCAAAACCGAAGTCTTCATTCTGACGTTCTACAGAGACGATAGGTCGTGTGTGGCGATCCATGACAGGCGCTCGGCAGCAGAACCTGGATCAGCACTGTGAAGAACCTGTCGGACCCATGTGGTGGCTGAACTGAGGCCCACTCCCGCGATTCCGGGCGTGACACCGCGTCGTCGTCTCTTCGAATCGGTTCGATGGCCGTGAGAAGGCGGTCAACGTTTTCCATCGAACGTCTTGTCAAACTCACCTGTTTGAGCCAGCAGATGACGGGCTACGGGAATACTCATGCGCGTGCCCCGGAGCCTGCGTCCGGCACCTCGCTTTCTCAGTGAGCTCAGCAAACCCAAAACCCGAGCGAGCATCCCGCGGTGCAGTCTAGTAGGCAGCTGTCCACCTCACTCCAGTCCCCGCAGGCTGCAACAATGCTCCATTGGATGTATTCAATTACGAGAACAATATTCGCCTGTACAAAATGTGAAACCAGTGGACACCTGCCCGGGTGACGCAGCCGCATCTACGGGCAGAAGGTGTGTGTGAAGACCTGGCCGAGCGGGGAGTTACGGTCCGCCGCGAAGTCGGTCGGGCTGTTGTACGCCTGGTCGGCGGGGCAGTTCGACGCCCTGCACAGGACACTCTGGCCGTCGGACGATGACAGCTGTGTGTCGATGTTGATCGCTGCAAAGCAAAGCAAGACACGAACGTTCAAGTTGGTAGCGTCAGCACTCCGCCCCGAACACTGGAAGGAAAGGGTGACGACACGGGGGGAATGCGAAACTCACAAGCATCGACGTGGGACAGGTCCCAGGCAGTGCGCTGGCCGCCGAACTGGCCAAAGTCGCCGAAGCCGTACTCGGAGAGGATCACGTCGGAGGTGATGCCCGCGTCGTTGCAGACGAGGCCGCCGTTGCAGGCCCCCGTCTGGCAGTTCGCGCCGTTCGCGTCGCAACCGGTGCGGCCCCATGCGCGGATGCCCTGGAGAAGTATTAATGAGCGTGAATCGTACGCAATGGACGGGAAACAGAGGCAAGACTGACGAGAGCGTGGTCATCGACGCCGAAACTCGCGCTTTGGCCGGAGTCCAGCCGCTGTCCGAAGGCCACAGAGGGGTCGGGCTGGCCGTTGGGAGCCTTTCCAACAGCTGGCCAGACAGCTGTTCGTTGGGGTAGAATGATGGTGATATTAGAATCGTTGTAAATCTCAGCGCAAAGTGAAACCAACGTACTGAATCCACACCTGTTCACGAAGTTGATTGTGAATGCGGAGGCGGAGACAGCGTAGCTGACAACGGCGAGGAGGGCGATGGTCTTCATGACTGGTCCCAAGGGGCAACAAGTTGGACGAATGAGGTAGACGGTGCTGGAGGTGGGTAGTGCCACTTGAGCTGTGGGATCCACCACATCGCACACCTCCTTTATAGCGTTCGCCGAACGCTTCTACTGGAGATGCATGGTGTGCTTTAGTCTACAACCGTTCCAACGGGTATCACAGTTAGCTTAGACTAGGCAGCAGAGACAAGCTGGAAATGAATAGCTATTCGTCACTGTCCGTGATGCGTCGGCCTTAGAACTTACGACTGCACGACCGGTGATGTAAAGCGAGCTTGCAATATTCGATGCCCAATATAGCCGTACAACGTCCGGTAAATTATAATTGGCAGATGTGATGTTGGAGGCGGCAATCTATGTGTTCTCATTGATAGAATTCAGCGTTTTTCGGAAGCAAAAGAGTAGGAGATGGGTCGAACGTTCAGACTTGCGAAGCTTGGAATTCAAACCGCATGTGTGGTCAGGCGCGGCCAGCAATGCTAACTTATCCACATGTACTGCTCCTGCAATACTCGTGCTGTTGAGTTGACATCCCAACGACAGTCGTTCTTAGGGCCACGCACCATGGAATTGGTATCACACCTAAAAATCAGATCAACGTCCTCATCTTGCGGCGCACGCCCCATGCGTTCGGCGCGCTGCGAAGTTGCACAATCAGAGGCGTTCTTCGCTTCGACTTCTGGCATTTACCCTTAAGGGGAATATGCACTTACGAAGTAGGGGTGTAGCATTGTTTATTGAGAGCTTGAGACCGGACATTTGTGCTACAGCGTCCGGTGTACCACATAGAGGCGCCGTTGTTGATGTGCCGAAGGCGGCAGAGTGGGGCAGCCTGATGGGGGAATGCGTTTAAGTTGCTTCTTATGAGTGAAGGATACGGAGACTCACCTCGGGCTAGATCTTGGGTACATTATGCTCTCGCATTCCCGGTCCAAAGCGCTGGCCGCCATCTGGGGAATCCTCCGCCTGAGACCGTGAGCAGCAAAGAGCAGCAAGTGTGCTCATTCTAACGCAGTGGCCCTCACCCGGTGTTAGTCGCCATCCCCCCGTGACCGCCACTGGCCGAACAGCGGCCTCAAGTAACTGTTCTTCTAATGTCCTGTTCCCGCAACTGCGCCTCGCTTTTCTGTCTACAGGAGTTGTCGTTGATTGGCAGGGCTCCGCATAGGGGTACACAAGGGCCTCTCTTGTGCAAGTCCGACCTATGTCTAGAGCTAGGAATATGGTCCCGTGTCTGTACATGGCCGAAAAGCCGAGAGTAGAAGATCCGATGAGCACCGGGGTGCTACGGGTGGCATGGCCCTATGGGTGCAAAATGAAATCACCAGAGCCTGTCGTATCGATATCAGTTTTCACTCAGCCTGCACTTAGTGTTGAAGTCGAATGGGTATTGTAAGTATACGAAGCTGGTCGTGCTCATCTTTCGGTACGGGCGAGGTACAGACGAAGGAAGACTACGAATGGGTGGCTGAGGTGAGTATGGATGGGGGTGCGTTAGGCTTACACAAAATCGGATCGAAAAGGATGCGAAGGCGCTACCAGGGATCGAACCTGGGTCTTGGGAACGCTCGTCAGAATCCCAAGTGATAACCACTACACTATAGCGCCGTATAAGATAACTCTCATTATACTGGATATCGTTGCGAAATTAGAGCGCACCGGCTGACGTAAGCGAGTATAACGATGCAACTCTACAGTCTTCTACAGTGTCTTCTACAGTACGCATTCTTCACTTTCCTTGCAATGATACACAACCCCATACGCCCAACTCACCGCCGAGCTCACTCATCCTTACCCTCCTCCCATGCGCGCGCCCGCTCCACCGCACGCTTCCAGCCCACCCACCGCTTCTCGCGGTCCGCTTCAGGCATGCTCGGCGAGAAGCTCCTGCTGCCCTTGGTGTTCACCTCCGCGAGCGTCTCAGGCGCGGAGATGTCCCACCCGAAGAGGCGGAGCGCAGACCCGGCAAGTAGCGCGGAGCCGAGCGCGGTCGACTCGCGCATCTCAGGGCGGATGACCTCGAAGCCGCCGACATCCGCGAGGACCTTCATGACCATGTCGCCGTTCGTCATGCCGCCATCGACCTTGAGGTGCTTGAGCTCCGCGTGCGAGTCGAGCGCCATCGACTCGAGGATCGCGCGCGTCTGGAAGGCGTTCGCCTCGAGCGTCGCGAGCGCGATGTGCGCGGGCGTCGTGTATGACGTCAGCCCTCCGAAGTCGAAGCGGAGAGGTTAGTTACGACGCCCGGCGAAAGAAACGGTGGAGCGCGTACCGATGAGCATGCCGGCTGCTCCGGGATCCCAATAAGGCGCGAGAAGGCCGGAGAACGCGGTCACAAAGTATACGCCGCCGCTGTTTGGCACCGACCCGGCCATCGTGTTGACTTCTTGCGCGGTCGGGACAAGGGACATTGAGTCGCGCAGCCACTTGATAGCGCTCCCAGCGACAGCGATCGAACCCTCCAGAGCGTACACAGGCTTGCCATCTTTACCGTCTTGGTATGCGACCTGCAAGATCAATGTCTCTCAATGGTGAGATCAGAAATGAAACCTGTGTGTACGTACCGTGGAGAGCAGACCGTGGTTGCTCAAAACGATCTCGTCGCCTGTGCAGAAGAGAAGGAAAGCACCGGTACCATACGTGCACTTTGCCTCGCCCTGCTTCAAGCACTTGTTGCCAATGAGCGCAGCCTGCTGGTCACCAGCAATACCCGTAATCTTCACGCCCTTGAGGGCTCCGCCTGCAAGTTGGCCGTAAACCTCCGAGGAAGAGACGATCTTCGGAAGGACGGAGGGCTTGAGCTCGAAGAACTTGAGAAGTCTGTCGTCCCACTGGAGCGTCTTGAGGTTCATGAGAAGGGTACGCGACGCGTTGCTGACGTCGGTGATGTGGAGGTTTTTACCACCTGTGAGACGCTACAGCCACTTATGAGCGCGTATGCATGAACTAGGCGGCAAGTTACGGACGTAGACGATCCAGGACTCGACAGTACCAAAGAGGAGATCATCCTCCTCGTGGGCCTTCCGTACAGACTCATGGTGATCAATCATCCATCGCAGCTTAATCGCGGAGAAGTACGTGGAGATGGTGAGCCCAGAGCTATCGCACGCGTGAGAATATCAATAGTGAGTTTGGGTTTGACGAGCTCCAGGGACGTACATTTGACGGATAGCCTCTACGCCCTCTTTCCCCTTCTTGAACTCTCCAGGCTTGACCTCGATACCGACGTTCTGGAGCTTCACCTCGAAGTGCGCGACAGTATTCTTCGTCCGCGCGTCGTCCCAGACGATCAGCCGACAAAGAGGCTTGCCAGTCTTGCGCGACCACGCGACGGCGCTCTCGCGCTGGTTAGTGATGCCTGTGAGAGCGCGAAGCCCAAAGCCACACCGACATCAGGAGAAGCGGGGCTTCGTTGTCAGATACCGGATAGCGGTGCCTAACACGGGAAGAACGTGGGTCACGCACCGATTGCTTTCACACTCTCCTTAGCCCAACCTGCGGCCTCGAGAGCCTTGGATGCCTCGTCGATGCAGACTTCACAGCTGTTCATCAGCTCATCTGAGTCCTGTTCATGCCAACTGATGTCGTCGTGTCAGTTTGAAGCCGATTGAGGCCGAAAAAAAAACCAGGATCGGAGACGCACCCTGGCTCCGGGTAGTACTGGGGGTATTCAATCTGGTGCTGGGCGACGATGTCCGCATGCTTGTCGAAGATGAGGAAGCGGGTTGATCTGTACGTGCGGGGTAAGCGTTAACACGGTGTTCTCGGTCTAAGCGCACGAGGAGAGGATAAGTATACGGACGTGGTGCCACAGTCGAGGGAACCGACAAACTCGCCCTGCCTAAGATTGGACATGGCGGAGGTCGAATATTCGCACAGAAGGGGGAGAAGGATGGGAGGCTGCGCGAGGAGGACAATCCGCGGCCATACTTATTAGCAGTCGAGGGACAAGTCGTCTTCTGGCATCACCTGCGTGATAGTCAACGGCGCTCCCCCGTCTCCAGTGAACTAGTGACCGCCGGCCGCTTCCCGGACCGTCGGTCAGCTGACAATGTTAATGGCTCCACGAAGAGACCAGCGGATCAGGCACGTCCTCCCCAAACGTCAAAACCCAACTTTGCTCAGGTGGTTCCGACGCCTCCAAGACGAGCCTGCAGTTTTGAAAATGTACCCCATATGTGAAACCATCAGCCGGCATCGGCCAGAAGCAACTTTATGAGGCGGGCCGGCAAGAGAGGCATCTGGCTAATACTCCTGGCTCCGACCGGGGGGGGGGGGGTTGATAAACACGATCGCAGAGATCAAGGAGGATCAGGGCCCACGGCGTTCAGTATCATGTGAACTCCGAGATTCCCGTGAGATTCCGCCACCTCCACACTCCCGATCGATCGTCCGAGCCTTCTTCATACAAAGCACCTCACGACGAGGCTCTCCGAAACATCGCGAAGTTCATATATAAGGGCACCCCTTCCAGAGGACAAGCTTCAAGCTTTCAGGCATGTACCGCCCTCGTCCACATGGCCGGAAGACGATCGAGGCTGCTGCTCCACGAAGCTTATCGCCAGTTTCGCACATAAAGATAGAAATGAGGAACGGCTGCAGGTAAGTCATGCTCATAGCGAGGATGCCGGATCCGGGAACAGACTCATGCGACCACCTTGTTGACCAGCTTTTGTGCAAGCGTAAGTTGAAGTACTCTTGGAAGGAAGGATAGGAAGCCGTCCACCCGTGACCTGCAGCCGGACTTCGAAATTGCGTTGCACTGCCGAATACTGACAATATCTCCTTCGACCTAAAAGGCATTCGGACCCTGGTGGCGCGGCCGGTAGACCATGGTATCCGATTAGGAAAGGGTGAGTGTCTGCGATAGTTCTATCCAAATCCTGGAGGTAAGTATGTGCGCGTAGGCTGCGGTAGATAATGTGCAATGTGAGCGCCTGGACAGCAGGGTGTCAGTTCAGCCGAAACAGACAAGAAAAATCTGAAACAGGGACGCACGCAAACGCCGTCAAGGTAAGTAGTCTCTCTCATCCGCGCGACTTCGGGATCGAGAACTTGTGCGCTTCCCAGTCGCTCCATGAGAAGATCGGCAGTGGGTGCGCCTCTGTGTTGAATACCCACTTGTCGAGCGGTACAGGATCGTCGTTCGTGAACATCAAGTAGAGGTACTTCAACCTACACCCAGCATTAGCGAACCGTCGCAAGCAAACGAATTGGATTGGATGTCTTACGTCTCAGCGAGGAAGTAACTGTTATCCACAACAACAACAGCGTTGTTCGTCAGTCTCTTTCCCAGCGTCAGACTCGGACTGCACAACGCACCTCGGCTGCTCGTCCATCTTGCGCGCAGGTGACTCCGCGACGTTCCTCAAACTCGCGTATCCGGAATCCGTCTTCGTCTCCCGCTCGAGCGCCTGGAAGACGTCCCAAGCGCGGTCCCTCCACACAGAATCGCCCGTCGTCCGCCACATGATATACATCGATTCGATCGTCTGCCAAGCGCAGGTCAGTCTCGCGCCCGACATCGATGGCCTCAAAATGCCAAGAAACGACGGTCCCCGCCGCCGGGCCGTCCAAGATCGGGACTTGAGACGTGTGACTTCGAAGCAGCAGGAACGTGGGATCCCTTCTCTGTGGAGTTAGGCACACTTACTACCCCACACTGATCCCCCACGCCCGCCGTGCCCACCGAGATGTCAAAAGCTCGTGCGCGACCAGTTCGAGCCCAATTCATAGCACCAAGCAAACGGGCCCGCGAAGGCAACAGACCACAGGTCTCGCGCAGTCACGGCGGCGTGCCATACAGCACAATAGAGACACCCACCTCTGGCCGCAAGAAGTACTCGCCCCGCTTCACGACGTAGTCCCACGGGCCCTCGACCCGAGCCCTGCTTCCTCCCGCAACGGTGGAAGTATACGGAATCGGCTTCTTCGGCTTCAAGCCTGGCAGCGGGCCCTCCCCGCCGTTCGCCTGCCACTCCTCCAACGCGTCGATCCACAGCGTGCTCTTCGCGGTCATCTCCGCGACCTCGGGCCCGAGCCCAGTGGGCATGTCCGCATATAGAAGCCAGCACGACGTCGCGAGACCCTCGGCGGCCGCCATGTGCAGCGAGCGGAGGTCATAGCGCTCGAGGAGGTGGTACTGTCGTTGCGCTTCGGGGTTCAGACGAGAGGGGTCGATAGAGGACAGGTTGAGGGGGAGCGAGTATGCACCGAGCGCGAGGAGACCTGGGAAGAAGCACGCCAAGTGCTCGAAGTGGCGCGAGGGGTAGAACTTGTCGGTGGACGTCTCGGTCACAAACAGAAGGTCACGGTTCGGGGTGACGTAAAGCAGACGGGTCAGCACTTCATTCATCGTGAGGAGGTCTGGGAAGGGTCAGGACGTCACTAGCGAATCTAAGTGCGCCGCGGCGGATATACATACACATTTCGAGATTGGCCATGTCCTTCTTGTCGGTCAATAGGAACTGCTTCAGGAGGTACTCGTGCGCGCTATCAGCCGCTGCGCCCATGGAGCGAGCCTCTGAAATGGGGAGATGGAAATGAGCTTCCTGAGATACATCTAACGAACAGAGACACACCCCCGTTAGGTGCCCCGAGGCTGAGGTTCCAGCGAGTGGGAAACATGCCACCCTTGCGGTCTGCCATTGCATTGGCAAGGGCTTGGACAACTCTATTACCCTGCAACTTAACTTAATATATGCACCTGCCCGCAGCTGACTTGTCTCAACGTACCTTGTGGAAGTGCGCCTGACTACCTGTCGCGTGCGCCAGATACATCCACTCCATCTGGCACGACGCAATTTCAGCAAGAATGCCACCGGCTGCCAAAGTTGTGTCGCCGCTGACGTATATCGTTAGAATCGACGAGAGGAAAGGAGCCGAGGGCACTAACTTTGCGGTGTTAATGCCGAACACGGGGAACCCCTTCAGCGTGAAGGCAGGCTCGAGTAAAGTGGCAAGTTCATCCGCTTTGTCGAGAAGAACCTTCTCTCCCGACAGTGCATACGCCGAGAGAAGCCCGCCGAGATACCGGATGACCGTTTCGAAAAACGGGGCATAGTGACTACTCGAGCTATCTTTGCTACTTCTCACCTGGCAAAAAGGTCAGGATATTGAACATGAACAAACGGGAACCTCGGAGCTCGTGGCCACGGGCGGTATGACGAGTATGAGAAGCATCGTCATACCGCCAAGGCCACGGTTAGAGATGGCCATCGCGTGGGTGTCGACGACACGTTTCTAGACAAAAATTTCGGAGAAACCAACAGTATCGCAGCGCACCATCCCTTGCAGTGAGGGGGGTGTGCAGGTGAAGCCTCAGGCCGTGCAAGCCCTTCAGCTATGGCGAACATCAGTGGCCTGGCGCACGGAACGCAATGGGCTGAATTGTCATGAGCTCGCGCCGCATACAACAGATCCCTGAAACATCAGTCCTTGCGGGATGACCTCCCAAAGGACACCAGCGGGATCGCCGTTCCTAGTATTGCTCAATAGACTTCCCCTTCTCGGCTCGACCTCCGATAGCTGAAGACATATACCCTTGCGAGGGAGATTTTGAGTGCCTTGGCCTGCTTGGCGGTGGACAAACAGGCGAACTATGCCCGCTAGTATTGGACTTGCCTGACGACTGCCCAAGAGATGCCGAGGATAGACCGTCGGTTTGACCCAGCCGAACGCGCATTTCGGCATGTCGCGTGAGAGTGCCAGAATAGAAGAGGGGAAGAGAAGAATACCAGGCTTCACACGACTGCCGACAACGCGAGGGGCAAGTGAATGGGACGGAAGAAAAGGAGACGAACCTCGTTGAAGTTTCCATGCTCTACGATAGGGAGCGCGGCAGTAAACTCCTCATGGAGGCCCATGAGGAGCATCGTGTCCAAGGAGTCAATCATGGTCACATTCCAGCCATTAAAGCTGAGGAGATGCGTCAGGAAAGGAGGTAATATATGGGCCAGGGTACGCACTTGTTCACGGCTGCGTTAGACACAGGACGGAGCTCATCGAAGCCGGCGGCATACTTCTGGTAGCCTCCGTATGCGTGGCGGTACATCTGCTTGACTTGTTCGGCGCGCTGGTCCCATATTGGTGAAGATGTGGCGACTGGACGCTGAGTTTGATATGGTCTCGGTGGGTTACCCCAGGGGCCGCCAAAATCTTCGGGGGAGCGCAGGTGAGCGGGGAGGGGGATTTGGATGTAGTAGAGTGTTGAGATGACGAGGACGGCGGCAATGGCGGCAGTGATATAACGAGCGGATTTGAAGCGTCTATAGATCGAGAGCATCGCGTGCGGCAGCGCGACGCTTGTCAGTCCGAGAGAGAGGAGATGAATGAGAGAAGAGAAGGGAATGCAACACACGGAGGAATCTGCTGCATGAAAGCCATCGTCCAACTTATCACTCCCTGCTGCGGTGTGGAGCGTGGAGAGGGAGTACTGCGGTGGGCGAGGGTCGGGAGCGATGGGACCTCGCTGGGACGATGGCGGCGCAGGAAGGATGGGACAAGGGAGGGGTGAGGCAGTCGGATGCCCACGAGAGCGTATTAAATCAGTTGGGGTAAAGACAGCAGGCTTGGCGTCGGGAGTGTTCATAATGACCGGCAGGAGCATTAATGCAACTCAACTCGCCCCTCCCTTCACGGCTCCCGACCATGCCGCCCGGCATCCTTGCGCAGGCACATAAGTAAAGGGCCCGTTCGCCGCCCGCGGCCCGTTTCGAGTGTCCGCCGGCCGTGGGGAAGCGCGGGAACACCCGGCCGAGCGCCGGTAGCAGGCGATGGCTTGGACGGTCTGCAATCGGACGACAGGGCGCCGGAGGAAGAGAAGCAAACCTGTGTACATAGATACTGCTAATACACGAGATAATAAAAAAAAAAAAAAAAAAAAAAAAGACAGGGCGCCGGAGTCGGTGGCAGGACGCAGCTCGTCGTCTTTCTCGCCTTGTACATTACTCCCGCCACCGTTCTCGCCTTCCTCTACGCTCATGACGAGCTTCGAGAAGACCGTTAAGCTCGCCTGCAAGCCCAAGGCGGCCCCTCCAAAAGCCAAGGCGCATATGCCCTCTCCATCGTCCCCTGACCCGCGCTGACTGTCACCAACCCCCTCTCCTCCACTCCTCCCACAGTACCTCGACCCCATCATCGCCGCTACCTGGTCCGAAGATGGCGCAGTGCACGACGTTTGCAAGGCCCTGTCCCCCAGGTTCAGAGAGCCCAACGTCATCGTGCGTCCGCCCCGTTTGTCCTCCTCGTCCGGCCATAACCGTGCCCCAGGTCGTGTTCAAGGCCCTCATCGTCCTCCACACCATGATCCGCAACGGCGCGACAGACAACATCCTCCAGTACCTGTCATCCTCGGACGTCCTCAAGCTGCGCAACGTCTCCGCTGGCCAGTGGGAGGGTGAGCTCCTGCCCGCTGACGTCCCAGCATGACGCTCACGAAGCTCGTGATCTCACCATGGACCTCCAGGCTACCAGGCGCCCCAGAATCTGCAGAACTACTCCAAGTATCTCGACACTCGCATACGCGCATACCGCGAGCTCAAGCACGACGCCATCCGCGTCCAGTCCGAGACCAACCGCGACATGCGCAACTCGGCAGCGATCGACGACGAGCTTGAGGAGACCCGAGGCAGTCGCAGCAAGCGCGGCAAGAACAGCTCGGCCCAACCCCAGCCTTCATCTGGAGGCTTACAGCGAAGCAAGACCATGGCCGGTCGGAAACTCCGTGTCATGACGGTGGAGAAGGGTCTGCTGCGAGAGACCAAGATCGTGCAGAAGATGGTGGACTCCCTTGTTGACTGCCGGGTACGTCGCAATTTAGTGCTCAGGCATCCCATGCCCCTCATGTCGTGCTCAGTTCTACCTCGATGACCTCGAGGACGAGCTCAATATCACTGCATTGCGAATGTTGGTCAAGGATCTCTTGATCGTATTCCAGGCATGCAACGAGGGCGTCATTAATGTTCTCGAACATTATTTCGAGATGTCACAGATTGATGCGAAGGAAGCGCTTGCGATCTACAAGAACTTCTGCAAGCAGACGGAGCGCGTGGTCGAGTACCTCGGTGTGGCGAAGAAATTGCAGAACCTCCTCAACGTACCAGTACCGAACCTTCGACACGTACGCCCATATTTGCTCCTTTTGATCTCACTTACTCAGCGAATTGTCTTCTGGATAGGCCCCCGTGTCCCTCGCGAGCTCACTGGAAGAGTATCTGAACGACCCTAACTTCGAGCAGAACAGGATCGAGTATAGGACTCAGAAGGAGGCGGCTGAGCGGAATGCTAAACTGGGCATCAAGCCCTCGCCGAAACCTTCTGAAAAGGGTGCGCGATCAACGACTTTTCCTTCTTCCTACATTCTTAACCCTGCGCTCGAAGCCCCGACACCAAACCCAGCCGAGGCAAGTTCATCGAAACCACCAGACTCGGCGCCGAAGGGGCAGGGACAAAAGGCCATGATGGACTTTTTCAGTGCTATCGAGACAGAGCAACATACTATGTTCAACCCTCAGACGAACAGGTAGGTTGAGGGATCAGTAACCACGCCCCGCACGAGCTAATGCCGCAGTAGTCCAACGTCCACATATTTCCAGAATCAGGCCATGCAAAACCCGTTCCAGCAACAGCAGATGATGACAGGGGCGATGCTTGGCGCTCAGGCATTCGGCCAGCCGCAGGTGCAGGTCCAGCCTACTGGTTTTCTCATGCCGCAACAAACGGCCATGCCCATGGGCGGGACAAATCCGTTTGGTCTGCAGCCTCAGCCTCAGCAGCAGCCACAACAACAATTCCAGCCGTTCCTTACACCGCAACAGACGAGCTTCTTGCAGCCTCAGATGACGGGAGCGAACCCATTCCGTCAGAGTATGCTCTTTCCCCAGACGACCGGCATGCAGTTTGGCGGACACAGTGCACCACAGTCGACAAATCCCTTCCCCCAGCAGTCTCCGTCGTCACCACAGAACCCCATGCAGCCCTCGAGTCCGTTCCAACCCCAATCATCACCAGCGTCGCAGCTGGCAATTCAGCCACAAGCCACTGCTCAGCCTCCCTTCCCGTTCAACAACTCCTTCGCGAACGCCGCACAGCCACCCAGCTCTGTAGGACCCACGTTTGCCCAGCCGTTCGCTCAGCCTGCGTCCAGTGTGCCCGCCCAGTCTGTCCCTCCACGCTCTGCAACTGCTCCACTTGCTGGTCCTGGACCCTCGGCGTCACCACCGCCTATGCAACCTGTCAAGAGCCATCAGACAGGTTCGCGCAACCCATTCGGGCAAGTTGTGACCGCCCCGCCTCCTGTCCCTAAACCCCCGACCCTAATGGAACTCGCGATGGGCGTCAACAACCGGGCTGCGCCACAGCAGCAGCCGCTAATGCAGACCGGGGCATTCGCAAGCTTCGGAGGGTTCGGGGCGTCACAGTCGAATGGGACGTCAAGCCCACCCGCGAACGGCGCGAGCGCAAACGGGCCATCGATCATGGCAAGCGTGGCGACGTCGTTTGCGTTCGACTCGTCCAAGCCGACCGGGACAACGCAGAACCCGAGTTTCGGCGGCCTTTCGCCGCTTGCGTCGCAACCGACTTCGAGCACGACGACTGGCTCGACGTTCTCCGATTCGCTCTTTTCCTCGCTTTCGTCGCAACCCACCGGTGTGACGGCGCTAACAAACTCCACCGGAGCGCCGTCCATCTCGATATCATCCGCCGGTGGTGCGAGTGCCCCACTGCAGCGTCAGCAGACGGGCTTTGGTGGCATCAAGCCGTTCAAGCCGTCTTCGTCCTTCGGGGCTGCGCTCCTAGAGTCGCTCCCGCCTATTCCTTCACAACCATCAACACCAGCTGGCTCACCCCCGGCGTCAAACCCCGGCTCGTCGATCTCGTCGCAGTCAACTGGCTTCCCGGGGCTGGGTGCCCAGCCGACAGGGCTTGTTGGTGGGCTGAGGCCGCAGGCCACAGGGATGCTCGGCGGGGCGAACCCCTTCCGCGCGTCGATGTTGTCGACCGACGCGAGCGCGAGCGCGGGGCCTGGGTTGGGCGCGACACCGTCGTTCTTGAGCTCGACCACAACCACGACCACGACGCCGTTCAGTAGCACAAGTGCTGGATCAGGTCCGTCGACTTCGCCGTTCAACCTGGGCGGTGGTCTCGGCTCAAGTCCAAATGGGGTTACGTCGGCTTTTGGCTCGGGGGCTTTTGCCCTGAGTAACGGGTTCGGCGGGCTTGGTGGGATGAATGGAATGAACGACCCATCGAAGCAGCACCAGCCACAGCAGCAGCAATCCCTCATCTAGATTTTTGCTGCGCCGGGCCCACGCGCGTCCATCGCCTGTCGCTCGTTCACGATTTGCTTTGATGTCAGGTAGCCATGTCTTTCGTTTGCATCTATGTATAGCCTCATTACCCCGTCTCATTCCCTTCTCCCCGATCCACACCACATATCCGCACGCTCCTTCCTGCATCTTCGGTTTTCGTTCTCCCTTCTTTTCTTTCTGTCTTGCGTTCGATGCTCTATGCGCTACGCTCCGCCGCGTGTCCGTCTCGTGTTCACTTTCATCTAACTCTTCTTCGTGCATTTGGCTTTCGATATACAACGCGGACACGGACAGCAGACTGCTCCGAGAGTGGGAGGGGGTTATGATGGGGTGAGTAGTAGAGCTTCCCGTGTAGTCGTGCTTGGGGATGTCTCTCGAGTTCAGTTGTTGATATGGGGAAGAGGAGAGGTTGGGCTCGTGCCGATCGGTTTGCGTGCGATGTGTCGCTCGCTACAATACGATACTGAGTAGTACACTCGATTTCTGGCATCTCGTGCAGAGAAAGATACCCGGCGTAATTGTACAAAAGTTTGAGCTACTTTGGTGCGAGCCAAGCTCAAGTTCAGCTTCTCCCAGTCAGCTCCTGCGACTTCAGTCGAACCCCAGACTTCTTTGTACCGTGTCAGTAGGTCAACTGTAGGTAAGCAGCCTTTACTGAGCTTCGGGACGATCGGCATCGTGGCGTGGTAAAAGACACTGGGTTACGAACTTGAGGGGCCAGTGCTGGCGCTGGATTTGAAGTACTTTGCTTCCAAC